>JABFPN010005194.1:0-13610 GCA_022817305.1 Leptoteleia sp. ZL-2020 | reverse complement strand
ATTCTTATAATAAATAGAATATCTGGTTAGTGTTATCTGAAATAAGTTTTATTATAAAATGAAATTCCTTTTAATATAAAAACCTTAATCTATTGTATATTAACTGAATATTCTTATTTTTAATAGATTTTCTATTAGCTTTAATAGGAATATTTTCTTTGTACAGGTATCTTAAAGTAAGTATATTTTTTTTCTGAGTGTACGCAAAATCAAAACGCGATTCCAAGACACTGCGGTTTATTCGATTATGGGATATGCTTGTCTGTGTGCTCGGTTAATTGAGCTATCACAGTGAAAACAGCTCTCATAAAAGCGTACGAGTTAATTAAGAAAATTAAAAAGCGTCGGTATGTTTGTCTGGCCGTGTTGATTCCACAAATATTGCCGGCGTGTTTGCTCTTACGAAGCGCACCAGTAGTTCGTCGGTTCGCCCGATTCTTATTTCGCTTTTTAATCTTATACATTTAGATGGAACGGCGATATGCGGTTTCAATTAAGCACCAATAAGCTGCGAGTAGGTTTAACGGTTGGTTTAATAACAATGTCCACCGTTTTATTTGTCTCTTAACTTTTAAGCCCAGGCTTTACGGTTTCGGTGTGACATTTCAGTAATGGTAAATATAAATTCAGGGTGCTAAAACCTGCTTAATAGTTGTTATTTGAAGTTATAATTAAACCTTGATAGTTTAATAGTAATAATTTTAAATGTCTAATTTGCGTTTCACCTTCAACGTGGACATTTGTACGTTAAAACGTTTACAGAATGAGAAATGTGGTACGTTTTATTGCTGGACAATGTTTTAACGCGAATTAGTTTCGAAGCAGGAAATTAATTTGCTTCTCGTTAAATTAGAAATAGCGGTGTTACAAATGAGGATTCTTTTGTTTAATATTTATGTATAATTTTTTTTTTCTAAATTTCATAGTACGTATATAATAAAGTTTTAGGTATTGTTACCAGGAATTTCCTTTTTTTTTCGTGAATAATACAAGATACCAGAGATAGGCGAGTTCTAGATATGTATACGATCGGCTTAATCTTTGGTGCAACTGAGTTTAGAGCAACAACTCCGGGTCTTTGCATAAGTTTCGGGACATAAGTGACTTAGTTGCAGAGGCTAAAACAAATATGTATACGGATCGTTCAGGAAGATGGGTCGACTGATGAATTTGTGAAGATATTGAATTCCGTTAAATTATTGAATACTATTATCAAATTATACGATTTTATGAATCGCTTTATGAATTAATTATAAGAAATTCAATTTTGTTACGTTTAATTAAGGAAGTGTACAATGTTGATAACTTAAAGTTAATAGAAAACAGTCGTAAGGTTGCAGTAAACATTTACAGTCCTGAAAACTTACAAGTTATCTTTAAGTTAAAAGTACATCTCTTCCATTATCCTTTAAATTTCAGTAAATCTCACTAATTTCACAACTTTGCAAAAAAAAAGACAACAACTCTCTCAGAATTATTCTGGGAAACTCTAAAAATCGACCGTATTAAACCATGAAAACGTCTCCAAAAACTATAAAAAAAGTTATAAAAATTATAACTTTATAATTATAAATTATAATTAGAACTTTTAATTACTATTACTATCCTAGAAATCTCCAAATTAAAAGGAAACAAAAAAACAGTTTTAACAATGAAACTTTTTTTATTTAAAAAAATATATTAATTTCAACTTTCAATAAAGTCTTTGATACAACTTTTTACTGTCGTCAAAAGTGAAGAATATTTATTAAAGCTTTTGCAAAGCAATAATTAGAAATATCGATAACTAAAATTATTTAAATTATTTCACTTAATATTTGGTATAGAAATACATATCCCATACATATATATTTACACGGAGAGAAAAGAATATTAAAAATTAAGAAACCAGGGATGACAAATTTTAATAAACTGAATATTAGTTTTGGACAAACACTTTATTTTATGTTTTGACCGTTCGGTGTCGCTATTTATCAGCGTCGCTAATCAATTGCCTATGTCATTCATAAACCAATTATTAAACAGTTTACTAAAATTTAATAAACAGATTGTTAAATTGTACGAAACTACATGGAATTACTATTTTTAATAATATAATTTAATAAATTTTCATAATTTAGTTTGCCACGTAATGATATTCTGCAAGTATCATGCCGAACTAGTAAACTTTTTATTAAAAATTAAATTTTTTTCTCTCCGTGTACTTATTACTCAATCTATACAAAAATAAACAAACCAAGAACACAATCCTGTAATTAAATTTAACTTCAAGCCTCGTTTTCTTCCATATTAACATAAATTATTCTAATGTTCTCCAATTCCATTTACCATTTAATAGAAAAGTATTTAAATCTTGCCGAGTAAACATATTTAATTAAATAGTTAAATCCAAATTTGACTTACATTAATTAAACTGTACACAGTAAAATATATATTAAAAACTTATACATATAACAGGATCCATTAGAACTAAGTCAAACAAAATTCAACTATTAAATCGAGCTGACCTGGTTCTAACTAATTTAGATAGCAGTATATATATACAAGGATAATTTATTCATACTACTTACATACATTTGTACATTCATATAAATACATTAAATATTGAACTCGAGAAATGTAAAAAACCGAAGAAAAAAAAAATAAAAGCGGCAATATAATTTTCTTGTTCAACGGATATCAAGGTGCTTAACTTCCAATTATGGTATTAATGAACACTATCCGAATTTGGTTAGCGGTCTAATGAAATAATGATCAAAGTTAAGTTTTGTGATACACAAATACTTAATACAAATGCAGGAAACATTAATTGAATCCCCTAAAGTCTGTATCTTGCACCACCTCATGCAAGTGTTACCGAAGGTCTTAGAGTTTGTGCGAGGCTTTCCTGCGGTTCAGGTGTTCACACTCGGATATAGGATCCATCTATTTAATTAATAGAATACCTGGACAATGGCAAAAGAGGCAAACATGGCGAACCGCATCCTCGACCAACTAAAGGCCACGGCCCCAACTTCCACTAATTTAATCGATCCCAAACACCGATAACGTTTTCTTATTACCCAATGAAACACTTTGAAAAAGAATTTGATAAAAATTAACATGAACGACACCCTACGTTATCGTGCAGTTCGTAGACCGGAACGTCCAATTGCACAATTAATATCCGCTTATTGTACAAAACGATCGTCAATTTGAACTCCACAGGAAACGAAATTTTTCGACACATCGAAGAGCTTGCAACTTGGCTCGACATCAAACGGCGTATCATACTTCAGCTGTTTTCAATAATTCGCTGATGCAGGCAAATGGTATATGACGAGATTATTTCATCGCGATGAAAATCTTTTTTGGTATAAATCCGAGTTGACATACTTTTCAATATATATTTGCTTACAAAATTGAAGAGTCATACCTTTATTGAAATCTGATCGAAAAAAAATTGCGTAGAAATTATTTTATTTTAATTGTATTCGCGAAATTTGATGTGAATTTGAGGAGATTATAATCGACAAATATGTTTGAAAAATATTAAAAATCCTATTGGACCATATCGTTAGGTGCGACGATTGATAACATGATTTATTTGTATTAATTTCGATTAAAAAGATTATAATAAGTATTATGTTATTTTGTTTAAATTTCTGAATGTTATTTAATCCTAATAGTAACTGATATATAATTATTAATAATAATATTTCTTTTAAAAACAATGATTCATCGATTCATGGAAATAATTAGTAATACTTGAAGTACTTGATTTATTCATATTTTAATCGTCAGCGACTTTAAATTTATGATATGAAAGTATTTACAATAAAATGTACAATTTGTAACAGTATAAGCTGTAAGAATAAGGAGGAAACAAGCTATATAGTAAATATTATTATTTATGTATTAAATATTCATATAGCTAAAAGATATAATGTACTTTTTAAGTGTAAATGTAAGCTTTAAATTAAAATAAAATTCTTATTTCAAATAAGGTTGATTTACCGGCCGAAAAACTAATATAAAAAATAAAAAGAGAAAAATTAAATTTAGATTTATAATTTGATGGGAACCACAAGAGATTATCAAATACAATTTCATAACAGTTAATTTCTAGTCAATCAATTCAAATCAATTTCAACTTTTTCTAATCAAAATTTAACTCCTACGGTTTAATTTAGCAAACGATAAATGGAAATAGAATTAAGTATCATGTTAACAAAATTTTCTCTTGCCAAGAATAAAATTTAAAGTTCTGACAATAGTTATTTTTAATTATTTTATAATTAACTATAATCCAGTTATAAAGTAATATTTCGACTGAGGATGAAATTAATGTAACTTACATTTGCATTTTAAGTTTAGTTATAATTATCAAATTCAATATGTTTTTCGGGCGTGTCGCAGTTACAGACAGTCATTACCATTAATTGGTCCAGAATCCACTCAACTACATCACCTCGTCTTCATTTATCCCTTTCCGCCTCTCTTCTCTTTATGCACCGAATACTAATTAAGGTTTGTTCTTAACTTAAATTATGTGTTGACTGTAATATTAATCATGGACTGTCCTTATTGGTAGTCACGAATTATTGTAAGATAAAATACATCCGTTTTAGTACGAAATTTCTGGATTATTAATACGAATATTAGATAATAATCGATAATATTAATGGCAATTTCGAACACGAGATATCAACAACATTTTTCACCGAAACTTAATTTCAAGTTTCTTTTAAGTTTAAAAAAAATGCGAACATTTTTTCGATCAATTACATTATATAAAGTGTAATCGATGTCTTCAGTTATTTTCCCGCCGACAAAGGCTCGAAATATGGTAGTAGCTGGAGAGGTCGTATAAACTTTAAATCATACCCCTAAAGTTCCACCCACATTCCTATAAACTATCCGAAGGAAAGACCCAATAGGCTTCACAATGTTTCAATGAAAACTTTCCGGACTGATTTTCCATCGTTTCCACTAAGTGACATATTATTTGTTCCTATTCATCAATAAATTAATTTTGAAAGAAAAGGAACCGGAACAATTTAATTGAGATTAACTTAAATCTTGATCGCAGAAAGTAAGAATCATTTTTTCATTGAATTATAAAGATGTACAGTTATATACAAAGAAAGACATTATAACGTCTTTCCACAGAAATCTCAGTCATTTTAATTTCTTGGCAAACATAAAGTTTATGCTTCAGAAAAATATAAAAATAACTCGTAAAATACGTATCGCTTTACTCTTACTAAATTTAAATAAATATTACAGATTTATCCACGAAATAGTTCCAATAAATTAAGTAGCGTTAACAACCGACACTGATAATGGTCGCAGTTGCCGCAATAATTTACTGCGTCAGATCCGGAATTTCGCCTATAAACAGCAACAATCTGACCTTACATAATAGCGCGCCGATGAATTATCATTCTCATAATTCCGTCCAGCAGCAGGTTTATGTCGTAAAAAAAGGAAAAGTAATGGAAGTATCAATGCGTACTTTTCATAACGTGCAGAATTTTCATCAAAATGTGATCACTTCGATAGTTCGACCTTCTTGCAACTGGTCGTCTGTGAAACGACTTTTACACGAATTGAAGATCTTTATGACAAATCCATAACGTTGAATAAGTATTTCGGAAACTATCGACTAATTCATAAAACAGCTTCATTCACGAAATTATTCATCAAATATCATCTATTCAATACCACTCGATAACGCTATATTTTAATCGATGTTTTAAAACCTAAGCGAAGTATGTGAAATGTTATTTCGCTTTGATAATTTATGCATAAAAGAGATGAACGAAATCGCGTCTCGCTTCGATGCAAAATGTTGATTTACAATGCAGATATCACGGCATCGTGAATATTCAATTTTCGTTGGAAGTTCTTGTTGTCTAACGTTATTTCAACCTTATTTCCGTAATAAAAATCCAAGGCGTCATGTTTTGAAAAAAAGTATCAATTTAGAAATTGGTTTGACACATGGAAATAGAACTATTGAACTTCCGAATTTTGTGCGACTTATAAGAAAGTTTTTTGCGATAAGAAACGTCCATAAAGAATTGCAAGTTGTCGGTATAAAGTTTGAAGAATATATAAATCTACAGGGGATGCAAATTTCAATGATATCTGCGGCGCGTTGACTTTGGGAAAAGTTTCGCTCATAATCCGCTTTGCGATTAAATTATTTCCCATGAAACGAAATGTCAAACATAGTAATTGGCATAATTACAAATCGTTGATTTCTCATATCATTTGTTCAATGTTTTTTTCACATACCCTCGACGCACAATTACTCGCAATTTGACCTAAATTTAACGCTGTCTGGGTATTGGATATCAAGATATAGGTCATTTAAAGAGGAACGCAGTCTGCTTTACAAAAAATTGTATTTTACGTAGCCGTGCGATGTAATAAATAAATTCAACGGAATTTTGTGGAATAAATTATGATAACATAACAAGATTTACTACGTAAATATATATATATATATATATATATATAAAAATTTTAAAAAAGAATTTACTCGCGATAGTCGCTTGTCAATACTTTTTAATGCTTATGATATATTTCATATCGAATATAAGTGGATGACAGCTGCTTCGATATTAATCGTAATAAAGTTTGGTTTAAAATTGATGTGGGAGCCACAATTATAGCTGAAAAATATTTTGGTGTAATTATTATCAGTTTCACTCATTTATAAATTTTTAGCAATGCTTACAACAAGTTGTATAAATGTTATTAAGAGCATGCTTGCTTCTAAGCTGACATATGAAAAACGCGTGCAATAAATATGGTCACACAAATTAATAAAATTTCATGAAATTTGGACACAACGCCCTCAAACTATGCAAAGCCAAAGCACAATTTATGAAATTAAAAAAATTTTTTTTTTAAATATTTACCCCTCTATAACTATAATTAATCATAAAATTTATAATTTAAATATTTAAGTTAATTTAAAAAAAATTACACATTTATTGTAAAAGTATTATATGTAACATTAATTCATTGCCAAATAATAACCAAGGAAACCAATTAGCCGCATTGATTACGAACATCCAAATTAAAAAATAAAAATAAATTAATTGAATATATTATATTTTCATAACAAATAAGTTTAACTTTTTAACTGAGTTAGAATTTAAATACAATATTTATTATTAAATATAATAGTATTAAATTAAGTTTACTAATTAATTTGAACTGTTCGAAAACAAAAATTATTTTATCTCCATTTAATTAAAAAGTAATATTTATACAAATCTTGTACTAATTTGACAATTTCAGCTACTTTTATGAATAGTTAACAATTTCTTTTAATTTGACTCTCTGAAACTACTGACATCACATTTTCAAAATTACATGAAATTTTTATATCAATCAAAATTTAATTAACGTAAAATTAATTTAATTAAAGAGATCTTTTAAACTCGGTCACATCTATAATATGATTAACTTCATTAGATTTACTGCGATATGCAACTGCTCTATCATCTAGATCAGTTATATTTGTACCCTTGCTGCAGCATCTTATTTACATTTAATAGTTGCGCAAGAATTACCTGTCAACTTGCTAAAGGTATTGAAGATTAGATGTTGATTTACTAAATCGAAGCTCTCGAATTTAGTGTCAAATTTAACGATCCTAAACCCGATCTGCCCACGACACTGTGTAACAATTCAAAGAAAGAAAGATTACAGACTACCCTTGGTGTATATATTAACTTTGTAACATTGATACTTGCATTTCACCAATATTTGAATTTCGATCTTGTACTTTTGCTGTCTCCGTGTGTTGCAGCTTGTGATTCGATCCCACCAACACTAGATGCTTTGCTACTAATGTTTTCGAATCGGAAGCCGATGAAGCCGACAATGACCCTGTTAAAGATGATTTCGATTCCATCTGCGAAGAAGTTTCCGCGTGCGCTTTTCCTTCGACCTTGGAAAGGGTTTGTTCACTATTCTGTGAACCTTCTAATGACGATGCTTTTCCTTGCAAAGTTATTTCTCGAAGCGAATGAGGAAGTGTTATTTGCAATCCCAGTTGCGGTTCGATGCGAGTTTGTTCAGTTGCGATTACATCGATATGCTCTTGTGATGGAACTTCCGAATGAACGTCCGATCCTTGTGAAGAAATTGCAATTGATACTTTCGGTGACAGATCTAATGATACTTTCGAGGAAGCTTGTGATGAAGCATTCGATAGCAGAGCTAATGACGTTTCTGAATGAGCTTCTTCGAGGTTTCCCGTTAATTCCCCTCGTAACCTTGCATCGGCCGATGCTGTCTGCGGTGTCTGCGCCGAAATTTTGGAAGACAATTGCCCAGACGACTGTAACGAGCCTTCCACTGCCGCGTCTAATAATGATTGCGTTGCAATTTGCGTTGCCGGTTCTGTAAAAGATTTTGTTGTTACTTCCAGTGGTAATTGTGTTTGAAGCTGCGTCGATGATGTTAGCGTAGTTTCTATTGGGACCTGTTTGGAATTTTGTCCGGATACTTCTATCGACCCTTCTCCCGCTGTTTGTCCTAACGTTTGATCCGTTATTTGTGATGACATTTGTGTCCAACTTTGTCCCAAACATGTCATCTCCGGTTGCAGTTCTTCAAAAATTGGCTCTGCTTCTTCTGCAGATCCCGTCGCAGACTCTTTTAAAACCAGCAAAAATGTACGAGGACTTTGTGACAATTTTTGTGATTCATCGCTGACTGAGGATGCTTGAGAATCCGTTGCCTCGAAAGACGCTTGTAATTGAGATGGTTTAGAAACAATCACATATATCATATGGTCGTAGTAGACATCCGGGAAGGCTTCTATAATTGTTGATAGATTTTTTTGCAACGAAAAAGATAGCCCGTGATTATGCGATAATGAAAGGCTGCCATCTAGCGAATGTTGTAGATTCGCTTGAAAAGTTGCTTGTAATTTTTGTGGTCGTGGTTCCTCCGTAGGATTTTGTGGGGACGATCTCGATGCGGAATATCCGACGCCAATTCGAAAGCGAGGATATACTACTGGGATGTGACGTAAGTATCGATTTTGATGTGGTAATATTAATGGTCTGTACCCATCAGAGTTCGTAGGATATATATCGGACTAAAATAAGATGAAGTATAATTTTTGTTTTAATAAATCATTCTTCTAATTAATAAAAAGAGCTCCTCCGTACGGTTGATAAAATAGTATTGTACTAATACAAATATAATGGTAAGATGTACAATTCAGTACTCTTAATTAAAGAATTAAGTTGTAAAATAATTAATTCAATTTTAGCGATGAAGAGCACGCGCGAGTAATTCAATTGTATTAATAGCAACGTGCATTATGCAAAAACTTCATTTACAGTGTGTGCGGTGCTATCTCAAATGTGTACGTACGTTTGACACAACTTTAAGCAAACATGCAAAAGACAATGCAATAAGGGAATCGTACGTAAAATCTTCACGTAGACGCTTCCAACTGACTGAATGAGATTTCGAGTCACTCGACATTGTAGTCACGTTTATGTCAGTCGAATAAAGTATACACGTTTATAAACCAAGCTACTGTCGTGATACTGTCGAATCGCCGTACAAAAAAAAATGATATAAATCATGTTTATTTTGTATGCTAATTTAATTCCCATCGGTCGGACCGTATATGTCGTTCAAAAGGAAAACAGCTTCAAATAAAAGGCAGATTTTCTTTCAATCGCCACGGCCATTCAAGTTATTTTTCGTCCCGGCGAAAAATTGTTATTGAAACTAACATTGATCGAGAAATTATTTTAATTCATCTAAAGTAATTAATAAAACTGCGTACTATGCACTTGCTCTTTTAAAAATCGATCATCTGTTTACTTTATACCAACAAGAACATTAATACTTTCGTGGAAAATGAGATAAAATGTACATAAAAGTTGAAAATTTTCAGATATCGTCAGCGATTGAAATAAAAAAATTAAAATAAATCATTCGGTGAAGTAGCAGTGTGACATACTGTAGGCATGTCAATTATAATATAATAATTCAGTATTATAAGAAAAATATTATATTTTACTATTTTATATAACAAATTGTTTTATGTCAGCTACTTTATTTCTTAATTACTATAAGGAAAAGTAATAAAAGTTGACCTATTTTTCGTTATAAATCGTCAAAAACACTCATATTTAACACACTACAAAGTTTATATACTAAATTATAAAATTATATATTTACTTTTTATTTTTAATACCTGAATTAAAAATTTTACTTTGCTAAATGAATATTTTTTGTCTCCTCCAAGTGATACAGCTTTTTCATTCTTTCTTTTTCTCATTAAATATTGCATTTTCCTTTGCAAATAACTAGACGTGCATTACTTATAATTAAATATTAAATTATTCTCAATTTTACATTTGATTGACACTTAAAGAAATATTTTGAATTATTATTATATCCTTTTCCATATGTTACAATTAAAGTTATGCAAATTACAAATTAAATTAAGATTATTTTAAATTCACCTGTGCAAAGATTGATATTGGAAGTATAACTAAGTAAATTCCAAGTAATGATACGAATTTCGTGATTTTTGTTTTCATTTTTCAATTTGATTCCCTAATCGATCGTTACAAGAGAAACTAAATTGTCAAACGTGCGCCACGTTCTTTTATACCCGCCGGCAGAAAATAAAAGACACAAATAAACTTAATCGACGTGTGCGACCAAGTTATCATAACTCCAAGTTATAATTGATCTTAGTCGAACCGAATCTCGTTAAGATGAAAAGAATTGTATTAACTGAATTTTTCATATCTTCATTGTGAGTCAATTTACCGTGACGAATGCTCGAAATAGTTATATTAAAACGAACTTCATTTGATTTCCATTATCGCTACAGACTAATCAAAATAATTTATACGATGAAGTGGTAAATATAAATTATTAATTTGACATTTATGTGCAACGGCTGGTCTTGAAAGAAAAATGACGCGAAAAGAGACAACACTTTTTTGTCCTTGAACATTTTTTTGTTGCATACTACAAACGTGTTATTAATATATTTTTAACAATCACGTTTCGTCATTTCGATGAAGTTAATTAATGCGATGTCTTATGCACGCTGCACCCAATCTACGTACAAATCTAGTTACCTAAATCATCCGTAGGAACTAAATTGTAATATTCGATAACGTTCTCTTAATCGCACTTTGGTGACTATGCACTTGCGCTATAAATTATAACGTTTTGAAATTCAAAGATTCAATAAATCCTGAAAATGTGATATCAAATAATAACTAAGAATGTTACAATTTATATTAAATTTTGATTTAAAATATAAAACATTGCGATAATTAAAAAAAAAGAAAAGAAATTAACGAACAAATTATTTAATAGTTTAATACTTTAAATTAAGTATTAAATACTTCAGAAAATGACTAATGTAGTAAATTTATGAAAGTAATATGAATAGTTTCAAACGGATGGTAATAATAAAAAGTGATTTACATTTTAATTTAAAATGCATATCCCGTTTATCAACTTACAATTTGTATATTCATTTGACACAACTTTTGATCGGGAGCAAAGTAGAAATACCACTTAAATAAACATAATTCCGATGATAACCGGGAACATTTCGATTTAATCTAAGTAAACTGCAGTAATCAATTTACAACGGTCCATTTCAAAATGTTTACAATTAATTAGTGGAAATGAAATTCGCGGGGTTCGAGAACGTTTCTCACATTCCACTCTGAAACGCTTCAAATAATCAACCATAATTAGAGCCTTATTAAAAGCTATTATTCCACATTTTGTGGAATGACAAAGCAATTTCATTAAGCGGCAATACTGATTGTAATTCTATAATATTTATCAACTTGATGTTACACGAACGCGTGCGTATAATGAAATTTCTCCACGCGTTTCTAATTCTTGCAACGCTAGATTTATACATGGGGAAAAATGTGTTTGGAAGCATTACTATAATTTACTGCAAATATCCAGCTGATTCATAGAAATTTTCTTATTATTTAAAAAAAAAAAGAATATTTCAATAAATCAGTTCGATAAAGATTGTGTTGAAAACTACAGTTACTTTTCCTAAAAGTTGTTCTCAGTCTGAATGTAACAGTAATACTTCTGAAAAGCATTTAGTTACATTAGTATCAGTCAAATATGAAACATCGCGCTGAAAGCGAGTAGTCGAACAGTACGCTACGTCAGACGTATCGTATAAACAAGAGAAGCCGAGATACGTACACGATACATGGTGATATTACATTTCACCAACAATAAGAATTTTTTTAAATGAAAATTTACCATAGTCGTAAGATAGAATGTTTTAAATTTTCTTTGCTGGTTTCATAAATATTTTCATATCGAAATTTCTTGTCTTTTGAATGTATGATTTTCAATTAGTCAATAATAATACCTTCATGCTATTATCCATCAATAACTGTATTATTAGATGAAAAAAGAACTAATAAAATTCTTTTATTATCATCATTTTCGATAAAGTATATTATTTTGAATTAACCAATAAATATTTACCTATCCTTTTTTGTCAATAACTATTCATTCACTTGAAAGCTTGTGTGTTTAATTACTCATATTTACATATGTTTTGTTTGTATAATAATTTAGGCTTCAATTAATCTATTGCATTATTTATGTTGTTTAATACTTCAAACATCAACATATAATATTATTTATACAGGCTTAAATTTGAAACAATAATTAATAAATGTTTATCTGTTACTCAAAATTTACGTTTACTTGATTACTTTGAAATGAAGCAAATACAACATAGAAGAAATGTTGAAAAAATGCCTTGTAAATTATTAATAACAAAAGAACTTGTACATTAATTAGATATAATTACACGGAGAGAAAAGAATATTAAAAATTAAGAAACCAGGGATTACAAATGTTAATAAACTGAATTCTAATTTTTGGCAAACATTTTATTTCATGTTTTGTCCGTTCGATGTCGCTATTCATCAGTGTCGCTAATCTATTGCCTATGTCGTTCATAAACCAATTATTACACAGTTTACTAAAATTTAATAACAGATTGTTAAATTATATGAAGCTGCATAGAATTACTATTTTTAATAAAATAATTTAAAAAATTTTAATCAACTAGTTTTCCATATAATGATATTCTGTAAGTATAATGCCAGAGTAGTAAACTTTTCATTAAAAATTAATATTTTTTTCTCTCAGTGTAGTAAATAATTTCTAGTGCAACATTTTCACTGATTCTTCGTCACCGATTATTCTTCGATTTCATTTTTTGCAACTTTTTGTAAACACTTTGAGGCCAGGAAGAACTTGCAAGTCACGTACTTCTCAAACACTTCTCAAGTCAAAAATACAAATTTTCGGTTGTTTCCTTTTATTCGCAAAGAGCTTGAAAGTTTTTCGAGGCATCTCAAAAACTTTGCGAAATCGATATTTATCTACTGAAACGATGCACTTTATTGTGATTTAATTAAAGTGAATAACATCCCGCGTGGAAAAAACATTGTGGCAGAGTCTATGGCAGCACTGTGGCTAAGACTGTGGCATGCGGGAGCCCACAGTCTTGGCCACAATAAGCCACACATGTTGCCGCAATGGATCGACTG
>JABFPN010005193.1:0-13611 GCA_022817305.1 Leptoteleia sp. ZL-2020 | reverse complement strand
TCATAATATTTACGTGTTTTGTGAGCACATTTTATAATTTTCGATTGTAACTTTTTGGCTTTATCCAACATGTCCTCAAATTACAAAAAAAGATTACAATTTTTACACAAATTTTTCTCTCAGTGTATTAAAACATATGCCGTCAAATAAATTACTAAAAATTTGTGATGAATAATGTAGTACAAAAACTAGTTTTAGGTCAACAAATACAAATTTACATGAAGTTATTTAATTTTATTTATTTTCGCCAAGTATAATTTACTTTTGTTAACATATACAAAAGACTTCATTTCTTCTGAGTTTTATATATTTTTACAACAATGATCTTTGAAAGTAACAAAGTTTAATTGATTCTTTATGTGTTGGCTTGTTAATAAAGTGACAAATTCCTGAAGTGTTTAATTTCACATATTAAAACGTACCTTCGATTACTATCACTGTATATTTTTTATGTAGAAATATATGAAAAAGTTGTTCACATATTTATTAAACATTAAATTATCTCTAAAACGTACATTCAAAGTTCGCTTTAAATATTTATTTTCCATGTGAATTTCAACGCTTTATAATACATATATTAATATTAAACGATGGTTATACACAAGATTATTTACAGACGATTGTATATTACGCCTAAAACTAAACGTTATATTTCATTTAAATTTTTAACAATATTTTAGACATTAATTATTTGTTTTTTTTTTCGAGCTCTCACGAAATGTAATAAATCATTATAAATAATAAAAACGATTACGCCTGTCGTCGCGCGGAACATTTTCAACGTTCGAAAAGAAAAGAAATTACCACTTTATAATTGATTTCACGTATTCGAGAAAATAAGCAATGCAGAAGTTATTACCGAAACACATGATTGGATATATTAAAACAAGAGTGAATGCAGACACTGTTAACATTTGAATAGATTTCCATTAAATCAGATATAAAACAAATCAATTTTTTTTAATAATAAAACAAATAAAAACTTTAATGCTTTGAATAGTTTAAAAGTTTTTCTATAATTGGAATAGCTATTAAGTTTATTTAAATGATTCAACAAGATTTAAAAAAAATATGAAAGAAAAATTATTTAATAGGATAGATGTAAGAAAGTATTTGTAACGATGTTATTAATTATGAAATGCACAATTAAGCTTGCCCCGTGACACGAGAACGACGTGAAGCTCGAGAACGCGGTATCGCGTCCACCCCCGTGCGATTAATTAGCACCTCAAAGTTGATGCCATTCATTTTCGAAGCCCCAAACACTCGAGAAATACAGAATACAGTGGTCGTAATGCAGCACAATTCCAGTCGGATGCCGTTGGGATTCTCGTTTAAAACTTGTACCGGTGCGCGGCTATTGTAAACCATACTTAAATCCTGGCTATATAACATTCATATTAAAGTTGCATCTGCTTTTACGACCACGATAAACTACCCCCTTAATAGCGCATCCTTAATTTCAATTCATTTAATTGAACCATTTGTACTGAATCCCTGCAAATGAACGCGCCTCGTTCTCGTTTCAAAAATGGTTAACAACAGTCAAAAAGCATCAACAGTTTACAAAAGTATCAAAACGTTTATGTTTGTATAAGTTTTCTATTTTTGCTCGGAGTTGAAGCACGCTGAATCTGATTAAGGAATGTGCTATGAGAATACTATAAAAAACTAGTTAAGAATTCGATTTTCAACCAATTAACTTATACAAGATTTGATTAAAAATTGGTATAAAAAGCACATTTATATTTATATAAAATAAACTATTTAAAAATGCCAATGAATTTATAAACTTTAGTTAAATATAAAGTGTCTTGATTAATTCAATCTAATGAATTGTAATTGCTGATATTTTTTATGTATATAAGTAACAAGTTTAAAAGTGAGTAACTAATCTACATGACATTTCCTTATTTTGTATACTAGACTTAATTTAAAGCAAAATAGAAAACCAATTGGAATTAAAAGACGATACAAAGAATAATGTCGAGTCGGACTCGACGCGTTTCGAAGTTGTTTCGTTTTTCGCCGTATCAATTAGGAATATTAGAAAAGTGAAATGCACAATACACGCAATGCGACAATTCGTTTGATCGTTCTCTCGTCAATTCGTCGCGCAGAAAAAAAAAACGTTTCAATTCCACTGTGCGCCTCCTCGCTAGCGAGCCTTTTTATTTGCACAAAGAAGAAAATACTCCGGGCCATTTCAGTTGCGTTACATAACATTTGCTTACGAATTTTCTTCCCGAAATAATTATCCTAATAGCGCAATATGTTTTACGAAAGCACATTTCGGACTGCCTCGTAATTTGCGAGAGCTCTTTCAAGAATTGTCCTTTAATCAAAAATCATCGCAATTGAAATTATGCTTTGTATTAGCGTTTCCGCGATTACGCTACAGAATATAGTACGTTTTAGTTCATTTTAGTGATAAATTTTGGCTTATGTGTAAGTGAACGCTGTACCTAATATAACAATTCTGGACATTTAATTAATTTAACATCGCGACTTATTATTATACGGAACATTGTTCGGTAATATTTGTTCGATAATGACGGATTACGCATATAAGCTAAACGAAAATTGCTGGTACACGTTAGATTTACATTTCCCTTTTTTCATTGTTCATCCATTTAATATAGAAAACGTTGGATAAAAAATATTACGCTATTAAGACACATCGCATATTTATCAAACTCTAAAAGAACTTTAAAGAAGAATCTAGAATATGATTAATTAAACGTACATTTATTTTTATTTGCTGCAAGTTAAATCTATTTCATTTAGAAATCTAATAAATTTAGAATAGATCTAATAAATTTAGAATAGAATAAATATATGAAATTAATTTATGTGCATAAAAAAAACTTTAATTTAGAAAATTATTAAGGGAAATTAATTGATTATAGAATTTAGCACTAGTGATTTTGATTGAAATGAAAAGATTTTAACTTAAAATATTTATATTTGCAATGCATTGACGCTTTGCATGCTGTCTTCCTTATTCCTGGTTACATTTTTCTAGAGCTTCTTTTAATATTCTTTAAAATTTGCCTCCATTTGCTATCACATATAAAATACCCTGAAATGCGATATCTCAAACAGTCGGGGATTGGTTGAACATCTTTTAATTACAATCTTTAATTGACAAACAAGATAACAATTTATCTGCTTTTATATGTGGCGTCAAACAATCCTAGTAAAAATACCTCATTAAAAACTATCGTCACATATTAAATTTAATGAGTGTTACAATAGTTGTTAATGAGATTTTAAGTACGAGGGAAATGCAGTGTTTCATTCCAATTTGGCATTTAAATGCAAGCGCTCCCAGATATGTGAAATTTAGGGCTTGGATTGTTAATTATAAATTTTTACACCATAGAGAAACAGTACGTGCACTTTGTCAAAAAGTTTGCCTTAAAACGAGCACATCGACTAAACTTTATATTAAATGCCGCGGGCAGGATTACCCTTTATATTAATTATATTATTTTTTTTCTCTCCAAATATTGTCTATCTATTATACGTTTATATTTCTAAATATACACATATACTTTAAAGATTTTTGTGCAACTCGCTAATTATAAACAATATTGAAATTTCGTTAAATTTGTTTATCTATCTTTTATTAACCAACTATAATCGAAACGATTATTTACATATGACATATAAACATTAGAAGTCAATCAAATTAAGTGACATTGCTTAATAATTGATGTAATTTATTGCTAAGGTACCGGAAGTGTGTTAAGAATGCATATTCAGAAAATTAGAATGAGATTACATGTTTGAATAAATTGTAAAACTATCAAATAATTTCATGTTAAAATAATTACCAATTCTGTTTTGTTATTCGTTTTATCTTAAACTTTTAAAACACTTTTTCCACTATGATTTTTTCATTATACAACAAAACTGTTGGTAAAAGTTAAGTGATAGCCATACAAACAATCTCGAAGTGTTAAACACATCCGTTTAAGTACTTATAAAAAGAGCCTTTATAAAAATAACATCGCATACAACACATATACATTTACATCGAAGCGCATCGTTGAGAAAAAAATTGCTTACAATAAATACTAGGAGACATCTATAGATTATAATAAGTAATTAAAACTAAACAATGATCAGGTCACAATCGTTGTTTCAGCGCAGAAACAATCATACCGATTGATTTTAGAATAAGTTTTCACGCATGAGATTCGTATCGACGATTCATTTTGAATGTTAAATGGCAGTAACGTTCTGTCAATGTCGGTAGCATTGTATATGCGGAAAACCAAGTCATACTAAATATTAATATAACTAAACGATATCATGATTAATAAATAATTGTCATTCTATTAGTTGAGTTTATAATAACTCAATTTCAAAATTATTTTAAATTTTATTAATGTTCAAAATATAATTTTTTTTGATTTGCCGTAGGTTTCTTAATTTAACAGTTTTAAGAACGATTAATTTTTCAATTGTCAATAAGAAGTTATAGAAATTTTTACAATCTCACAGTGTACAAAACTGTTTCCATATATCAGTACCATCTTGTATATTAATAAGTATAACAATTTTTATTGTAACTACGTTTTCAATGTTCTGACAGTACTTTTATCTTTGGTACCAACACGGAATTCGACGCCCTTTCTATTGTTACACTCTTAAAATGTTTTTACTCATTTAAGATTTTATGATGTTACCTTTTAAATTTAACAACTAGTTATTTATTAAATATTTTTATGCTGTCCAACATTCAGTATTAGTGAATATTATTTTCATATTACTATAATATTGCAGGGATTTAAATTCATTCTTAGTGGTAGATGTTTTGTATTAATGGCAATATGATAATATTCATAGTCAAAAATAATATGATAATTTGATAACTTCAATATCATTGCAATTATATTATTAATATCTTGCATGTATTATTTTGCCATTGTTAGAGATTATTATTAAATATTACTGCAATATTAAAAATCCGGGACGGATAATTCTAAAATATTCATGAGGAATATTATAGTAATATTTCTATAGTATTGTTCTATATTCATAAGTATTTCATGCTCATAGATACAAAAATCCGGAATTACGATATTATTACGAAAAAAACGTTTTCACTTTAAAATAATATATTTCGATGTTGAAAATTTATATACTTTGCTAGAAGTTGTCCTTTATTTGAAAAAATGTGTAAATAAAAAAAATGTTTTATACACATACTGATTATTATATTGGTAATTATTAAAAGAAATGAAAATAAATTGATTTAATTGAACAAACTTTAAACCAAATTTACTTTACTGGTTGTAGTAGAATAATTGTTAGTTAAAATATTTCTTTAAATGATATTTAATGTTTAATTATGATTCAATTTTTTTTAAAATCAATGCTTATAATACATAAAAAGTTGGAGAATGTTTATCTCATCAAAATATAAAGTAAATTTAAATAAAAACATACAATTTATTTGTAGAAATTATGTGTATTTATATATTCAATATCTTTAGGATTAAATTATGGTCAAATATCAAGATTAAATACATAGTTGCATCTTGAGCAAAACATGATTTCGTCATTTAGTTTCGACTTTTAAGAGTGTAAACATATACAAATGGTCTTCAGTTAAAAGATTATTTACTAAAGAATACAGTCTTCGGTTGTAGAGATAAATTATAGGGCATCTGTTACGAAACTCATATAAAAATGTACATGAAAGCGCCTCCAAGAAAAACCAAAGACAAGTTCTTGAGTGAACAATCCATTCAAACTAAATTGGCTTAAACGTAACTTATTCACGTATTACGTTGATTATGAAGCAACTCCGTGTTTTGCATACTATTTGCCGCCATTTTCTGTTCTTCTTTTTGTCGCAAACGACGTTTCTTATTTCGTTTATGAATGCAACAAAGTATAATAAAGAGGCCTGCGCAAAACATACTTATACTTGTCGCAACGAGGATCCAAGTAGTTCGAGTTTTAACCGCTAATTCTTTATTTTTTATGATTTCCATGCACGTTTTCCAAGTTGCTATAGTTTCATTTGAATACGTTGCATCTTCACATTCATGTGTGGAGCATTGAAATTGGGGCTTTACGTCAATTTTCTTCTCTTTGGCCCAGCCTACGAATAACTGACAGTCACAGCCATCAAAGTCCCACATCACAGAGGTGTTGTTTCTCAAGTCGAGCACCTTTAACGAGCAAAACGGTGCAATGTCATCAACTGTAATTCGTGAGATGCGATTTAAAGAAAGATTCAAAAAACGTAGATCCGCAGTTGGTCCCAGGTTAGGAATCCTTGTCAGAGAATTCTTCGAAAGGTCAACGTGGCTAAGCGGCGAGCTAATCATGCCATTAAATGACGAGTCAGATATCGTATTATCCGAAGCGTATAATGTTCTAAGGTATGGCAAACGGAAGACTGAGTGTGGTATTTCCGAGACTGCATTGACTGATAAGTCGAGTACCTCTAGATAGTAAAGATTGTCAAAAGTGCCTTTCTCAATTGAGAAAATGAAATTTTCAGCAAGATAAAGAAAGGCAAGATTGGGATATCTCTCAAAAGTCTTGTTGTGGAGGGTTCGTATTCTGTTGTGAATCACATCAAGAACCTGCAATTAATCCAATTAATAATTTATATTGTAGTTTTGTTATTTTTCTATATTGTGAATGTATACAAGATAATTTATATAACTTTAATTTTTATTATTTCCCAAATAAAAGTAAACAGAAAGGATAATTGTAATATTTCAAAGGCTATATAAATTTAATATTTTTACACATATAAAAAAATCCACATGATTGATAAATATTTAATAATATGTTCTTTATATGGCAAATTTTGCATTTAATAAAAAATTGCTTTGTTATGAATGCTAATTTAAGAAATGCTGTCTTGTGCATTTGCACTCTCTTGCCTTCTCTCTCTCTCTTTATGGAATAGAGAGAAAATTATTAATGAAAAAGTGATTAAGCAAAAATATTTGTCATTCAATAAGTTATAAATGAAATAAAATATGAATATAACAAATGTATGTAATAAAATTCATAATAATATCTGGAATTTTATCTTAAATATAATTAAATTTTAAAAAAATAATAAGCACAGTACAGTACAGTATTAGTTACAGAGTTTCTTAAACTTTATAAAATATATATTTACCTGAATAGATGTTTTCAAGTTTTGAGGAACTTCATTTAGATCCATCTTATTACACGCTGTTTGTAGCAATGAATGTACCCGATTTGTTCGACATTTTTGGTTATGAGTCGGTGGCTGAGGAAATAATCCAGATGTGGACCCCTGAACCACCATATTAGAATTTGTTGTCATGCTAAATCCTAGCATGAGAAGCACGTTCAAAAAAATCATATTCATATCTGAAACAAAAAATTTATTATTAAATAAGTTTCATTTAAAATGCAAAGAAAAATAATTAAGAATAAAATAAGAATCATTATTAATAAAATATATTTACTATTACGAAAATTTAATATATTATATGTATGAATTTGAATATTATTAATTTTTTCAAACTTCAATATCATCCGTGAAGCTATTTTATTAGATTAAATAATATATATGTTTCTCACTGTTTCTTTTATTTTGTTATTATTTCTTGATACTTCTTAAACAGCGTCCTTGCCATAGATGTGAAGAACTAACTTCTCCATGTAAAATTTATAATGTTTATATAATATCTGTTCACTCAAGCAGCATTAAATTATTGAATCCTTAATATTAATATGATTAAGTTTAGATAAAATTTAAATTTAAAATGTATTAAATAATACTATCTTTTTTAATTTAGAGATAAATTTATCCTCAAAATTGTGAATGAAACTTGATATTGCTAGGTATATTAATAAACTGGTATATATATAATTAAAATAAACAATTTAAAAGAACCTGATTTACTAATCAGGAAATCTAAATGAATTTTATGGAGCAAATTTGTTCCAAAGGCCAATGACCAAAACAAACCAAATCTATATAATTAAAATAAACAAAATCTTATCTGACTATACAATTAATTAATAATCAAATTATTACTCATTTAAATATCATTTAATTTATTCTATTAATATTAGTATAATACTATACGTATTAGGAATATTACTTTTAATTTTATTATAAACATACACACATGTATTTTTTTTTCTAAATATGGTATTTGTTATATTTTAATAAAATATTTAAATGAAACACAATTCAAAAAAATGTAAATATTTCTAAGGTTATGCGTTTTTAATACATAACATTTAAAACACAAACAGCAAAGCGTGAATGTTTACATTTTGTTCTTAATACGTAAAGATATTAAAGCTCTGTAACACTTCTTTTACAAAAAATATGAAGGTTCAAGTTTAACATACAATAATAACTGTCATTAAATATTTTATATTGATTTTTAGAAAAAAATATACACTTATTATTGCCGAAGGTTTTTAGTTCAACGTGTTATGGAGTATTTATTTTAATAAAATTATTCGAAATAAAGAACTGTCGCTTATATTTTACCTTTTTCTATACTTTTCAAGAACCTCCACCCACCAACTATTAAAACACAATGATTCAATTAGCATTTTTGGTTTTAAATGCAAAAAAATATAAATACAGAAAAGCACCATCTGTACAAATTTTTCGGAAATACAATTACATCACTTCAGGATCAGCGTGTTTCATTAGTCGGTTCTCGCAGGTTCTGTAGATTCGGAAACGAAATGAAACCTACCTGAATATTTAATATGAAATGTTGTTGAACCATTTATTGCTTGAACATAAATTATGATCTCTTCAATTTTTTCTACATATATTTTTAATTCTAGTTAAGAGCTTTAAAATATTATTACATCTCCTGCAAGAGCTGTTTAAATTGACATCAAGAAACTTATCAATTCTATTTCTCAAGACATCATTCAAACTTTCTTTTCCTACCGTTCTCTTTTCTTGGCGACTTCCGATTTGAAGTTTCTTTGACAGTTTTCATTTAGAAGAATAAGAGTCGGCTAATCCATCTCTTAATCTATTCCAAATGCAAATTAATTTTTTCTGCCAGTGTATCTTTCCAATTTAATTTCTTTCAACAAATTAATATTGAAAGTAAATTTAAAGAGAAATATATTAAAGAAATTTTAAATACATTCCCAATCGTAATCCACTTATGATAAAATTCTTCCATTCTTACCAGAGAATTATTTAAAAAAAAATGGATTATTATCAATTTATAATTAATAATACGTTTATTAACATAAAAATTAAACATAAAATAAGCATGCATTTTGATTGTTTATTAATAAACTAAATGAAATGTTTGTCATAAGGACAATAAGTCCTTTCATTTATTAGAAATAATGATATTTGGAAAAAATAATAATTATACCTATAAATATCAGTAAAATTAAATATAAAATGATATTTAATTTCGAAACCATTCATTTTTTTTAATCATATTATCATATCATATCATATCATATCATATATCACATCATATCATATATATCATAATAATATATCGGTAATTAATAAAACCATTAAAAATTTCGTGACTTGATCATTTAAAATTACCTGAAACAACTAGCAGAATTTTTTAAGAGCGAAACTCGTCTACATTTGATGAAGAATTTTGTAACAAAGAAATAAAAATGAAGCGTTACTGACAAATATGTTGTGAATTTTCGTATCCGGTTTTTTACAACCGAAAGCAATCAACGGGATATGAAAAAGTTTGTAAGCGAATTTTATAAAGACTTGAGTAAAAGCCCAATAGAGCACGTCCCGAAACGAATTTTGCGGTAGCACGCTTCGGCTCCGGCCGAAGAAAATGGTCCCGTTGAAAATCGCTTTACTTTCGCGGTGTGCGTTACCCCAAAACGGTTCAAAAGTCATGCAAATTAATTCGCATTTCAATTCCGCGGTCCAATTTTTGTCTTACCGTTCGTGGACTTCAATTAATTTAACATTTCGTAATTAAATCACGCGACATGATTATTAAATTACGTTCATTTCGTTTACATCTACAAGTTTAACATTTTAAATTTATTTCCTTTGTATTCTGACAACGCGAATACAAATTTCTTTATGAGAATGGTTTAAATTAAACTGAGAATAATAAGACAGAAAGAATTACCGCTTTTAATAGTATTTCAGATATATATCCATATTTCAATGAAAGTTATCCTGGTCAAAATGAAACATATATGGTCCGTATATGTTTCAACTACTTCATGTAAGGAAATAAAAAATCATATACGGCCATATATGGTCGATATATGGCAATAATTGATTTCCATATAAGGAAATTATTAAATCCATATATGGCTAGAATATTATATCAATTATTGACATATATCGACCATGTTTAGCCATATATGGATTAAGGAAAATATATATTTAAATCATGTATGGACCATATATGTTTCATTTTTACTTGGATATTGTTTCTTAAAAGAAAAATCATTACCCATGTAAAAATTAACATATATGTCGCACACATAAATTTTTTTTCCTTGATAATTTTAAATGTTAAGTTTATAGATAAAAAAGAAATAAAAAGGAAATGGACGTACATCTGTAATACAGTTAAAAACAGTAATCTTTTTGTCTTTTTGTCTTTTTCTCAGCGCATACTATCAGGCAGAACAAAAATTCGTTTAAATATGTTCAACTGATTTAATATGAATGATCCTTTCGTCTCGAAGGCAATGCAATTACGTTAATTGAAAAAAAAATTCCAATTGAAAATTTATCCGCTGAAGATCAGCAAAATTCCATTTCGAAAGCTTCTTTATAAATAATCTAGTTGAATTGTCTTTGGGACAAATAAGTGATTTAAATGGATTTGAACAGATTTGCATGAAATTTTATAAGGCAAATGTACTACTTTATTAAACAAAATGAAAAAGACGTTAAAATAACATTGTTACGTTAGTTGTATATATAACGGAAAAGTTTTATATGAAATATTCAATTATAAATTGTCCGAATTTGATCCGTAACGCGAGTTATTTGATACTGGCAAAACAACGTGCATTTCAGTCGAAAAAGAAATTGGTTTTAATAGTTTAAAAGGGGATACGGGTTGATTCATTGAAATATTCGCAAATATGTTTATGAATGCTAAATCTATTATCCGAATGATATTTCGCGAACCATTGTTTTAGACGTAATTTGACAAACTGTAGAGATAAATTTATTTGTTTCAGAGTAATATTATTATTGTGTACCGTGTTCATTATTATCCCAGTTTTCAACTGAACATAACGTAAAATCTAACAAAAAAATTATCAAATTAAATGTAAAGGAACCAATTTGAAAAAAAATCATATTTTATTCTTGTAAACGTTTAAAATGAATGGCTCAATTTCATAGTAATTGTACTTAAAGTGAGAAACAATGATTTGCCTAAAATATTGGCAAGAAGAATTCAATCTTGAAGATTAGTTACAAAATGAATACTCTGTGCAAAAGAAGTATTCTCGACGTAAAAAAATAATTCTGCATTCGTATTTAGACAAGTAAAAAAACTTTATATTATTCTAGAATCTAAATCCAATCGTCTTATACTTTAAAATCCAACATTTCACTTGTACCAAAAAAGAAGATGTACCGTAAACGGTTACTTTCAAGTTAATTTTAAAGCAAAACGTTCTATTTTCGGTCGTTAATGAATTTCGATAATTTAGACGATTAAAATCCGAGCGAACGGTTTATTCCAAAAATACGTAAATGATTTGCTCGCTTTAAATGCACACAACGATTTGAGTCGCATTTCATCGTGTACGCTGCTCATTTTTTAAAGGTGTCGATAACTGGGTCATTCGCCACCCATTCAAATGCCTTTTAGCTATCCAGCATTTCCGAAAAGAAAAATGTTGGAAAATTCGATTTGTTTGCCTTCGGTACACGAAGGATACATATTTATATGCACTTTTACACAATAATATATGGAACGAATGTAGAAATGATATGTTTTGGCCTTTGAAGATTTTTATACGTTTTTCTACTTCGATATGAAGAAATTCTTGGTAAAATGTTCGATCGTTTATCGATATTTATGCCCTTCTTTTTTTAATCCTTATATCGTCATTCTTACGCCGAGAGAAATTTATAAATAATTGCTACTATACTTTATAACTATTCAGGAGATGTTATAAATGTATACATTTATAGTATTAATTTACATTTATAGTATTTATAGTAATATTTAGTAAAAATGCTACATATATGGTCGATATATGGCAATAATTGGTTTCCATATATGGAAATTATTAGAAGCATAATATGACTAGAATATTATATCGATTATTGCCATATATCGACCATATGGATTAAATATAAATATATATATGTCCATATATAATTAATACCTTATATGAAATTTTTAAAACTTTTCCGGATCATTTATTGACCATACATGTTTCATTTTTACTAGGGATGACATAGTATTTTAAAAAAATGTTTAGAAAAAGTTATCCGTATCGAGGAATGGAACCCTTTACCTCGCAGTAACCAGTCGCGCTCTTTACCGCCACGCTACGCCACCACCTGAAAATGTAGCCATCTTCGTCAAACTCTAGCGTGCACGCGAGATGGGCGCGGCACTTTTTTAATGTTTCAAATCGCGGATATGTATTTACGGAATAAAATCTGCATTTCTAGGCTGTAATTTAATAGATACATTGTAGACATCGACGATATCTTTTGTGCGTGTTAAATAAATATTTGCTTTCCGTGTTTCAATCTCCTCTGATCATTCGTTTGAAACTTGAAACGTTCCAGTCAACAGTCACGTGTGCTAATCATTACGGCATATCTGTTAACAATGAAAAGAGAAATGATGCAGTTATTTTACACGGATAAATAATAATGGAAGACAAATTCGTCATTGTTCACTTGAATAATAATAACAGCCATAATGGCACATAGTGATGCAATGTTTAGGACACATGACTGATGACTGAAAAGCTTCATCATTCAAATTAATACTTTTTTTTTTATTCATAATTATTTGTAATTAACAAATGTATAACAATGAGTCTTTAATTAAATTTGCATCTGTGAATTACTGAGTTAATGTTGGTATTTTACATAAGATATAATATTATACAAATGTATAATAATGTTTTTCTTTTTCGTAATAGTACATTATGTACCAAGGGAGAGAAAAGCAAATGCGCTAACGGTAAACAGCTACACTGAGAGAAATAGATAGTTAAAAGCACCATCTAGATAGTAGAAATAGATAATTGAAAACAGATAGTAAAATGAAGTATCCAGATAGTAAATCGATTTATCGATATCGCGCGGTCGATAATGATGCGCGGTCGATAATGATGCGCGGTCGATAATGATGCGCGGTCGATAATGATGCGTACCTAACCTATTTCCACTCGTACCTAGCCTATTTCCAATTATAATTCTTAATTGTGTTTTGTTTAAACATTCTTGTGGAAGTGGTGTTTGACAGCATTTAACCTTATATAACTAATTGATGTGTTTAAAGGTTTGTGTACTTAAGTTCGGTTTTTAATTCATTATACTTTGTATTAGCAGGTTATTATTTTATTGACAGTTTAATTTACTATCCAGATAGTTCAAAAAATTATCCA
>JABFPN010005192.1:0-13613 GCA_022817305.1 Leptoteleia sp. ZL-2020 | reverse complement strand
GTTGATATTTTGCAACTTTTAGAATTGACTGTACAACAAAGACAGGTTCTCCCGCGACATGCGTTCTCACTCGGCTCGTTTCTGTCGCGTCAGTGCACGTTCCAGTATTACTATATTTCAGTGGTTGTGAAGTGGCTCGACCTTTTCAATTTGAAGGCTAGACCTTCTTCAATTTCAATTATACATTTCATATATATGTATAACCTATGAAAATGAATTTCTGTATAATTTGATTACCTTAAATATTTGTCGAAGTATCGTCATACGTGCTTATGCGTCGGCAGATTATCAAATTCTTTCCGTCGGTACAGACTGCCGCCGAATTTCTCTCGCGGCAAACATTATTTTAACTAACGGTAATTGTTTGCAAATTATATGTTATATTTAAAATCGTGATATAAATATCATTACTATTACACTACTGCATCACAATTTTTATGATCTAAGATTTTTTTAGGTAGATGTAACAAATGTTGTACTTACGTTTCATGTTCCCACACAGTAAAAAATAACCGTTATAGCAAGAGACACCTAGCTTTTCGTACATAAATAAAATGCTATATTTGCGTAGAATAGTATTAGGTACTACACTTCCCTCTTAATCATCCTTCCCATAATCATCATTTCGCCAATATTATCCGATTTGCTTCCACATAATCATCCGAAAAGTTCCGTTTGTTTCAAATTTTATATCCGGTTCGCTGCTCAGCCAATAATAACTAAATATCGATGGCGGGAAATTTAAACTTGTTTAATTTATACTAATAACTGTATACAGTTTTATATAGGTTTTAATAATGCAAAACAAAGTTACTTTTACTTTTCACCTTAATTATTCTTTTTTTTTAATTGTTTAATTAATAGTAATTTGTCATAATAATTATGACAACTATAACAAATTAAAATAATTAAAGATGATTTGTAAAAAATAAAAATATTACTAAAGGGAACACATAAAATGATATTATTACTAAAATAAATTGCGCGTCTTACGAGCTTGCTGCATTTGAGATAATTTTCATAAGCACAATAAATTCATTCAATCGTATAATAATTAAATTTAAAGTTCATATTTAGCACGAATACGCGCGCATTTTATCTAATAACAGCAATTTGTTGAGAGCTTTGCTTTTTAAAAATGGAGTTTCGTAGTGAAAAATATTTACTTTTATAAAAGTGTGTATAAATATAATTATTTATGATATTTTTTTTTCTGAGTTCACTAATAGTTATGTAACATGTAAATTCAAGAATTAACTTAATATTTTGGAAATTACTTATGTTCCTATATTTTCTTATAAATATATTCTATAATTCTTTTGATTAGGTGTACTAAATATGTAATAGTCATTATTTACAGTTTCAGAGAATTAAGTAATGATGACAGTACACTGGTATTTGGTAATGAAACATTACCCGAGGAAATGAGATTCACAAATAAAAGATTGGTTATAGTAATTCTATATTGTGTAGGATTTGTTATAGCTGCAATAGGAAATGTTATTATTTTTGGTACTTTAGCATCCGGAAGGTACCGAAAGTCACGCATATCATTGATGATATGTCATCTCTCGGCTGCGGATCTTTTAGTAGTATTTTTTATGATACCAATCGAGGTAATTAATTTATTTAATGCATCATATAGCCATAAATATTTTATTATCTCTATAATTATTATTTCAATTCATATTTCTTTTTCATATAATACAAGAAAAGAAGTATTAAAAATAATGTTTATTTAAACAACCTTGCTTGAAGCAATCTATTTTTTAATAAATAATATCTATATATAAATTATATCTTTTACTTTGAGATAATAACAAATATATATACATATATACTTTCTCAAATTGATAATAATATTATATTAATTATAGAATTTTATTTGAATTTTTACAGACATTGTGGCATATTACTGTAAAATGGGTAATGGGCAATATAGCTTGTAAAATATATGTATTTTTTAGAGCATTTGGGTTTTATTTATCCAACAATATATTGGTTTGTGTGTCTCTAGATAGGTAAATGTTTTACTGATTACTATAGAGATATTTCTTTTATAATTTCAATTAACTGAAGATAAATACATTTGTTTTAGGTATTTTGCGATATTACATCCTCTAAGTTCTCGTGGAAGTGCTCACCACAGAGGGAAAGTGATGTTAACTTGTGCTTGGATTATAAGCTTCATTTCCGCTGCACCTCAAGTGAGATTTATTTATATAATTATGTTTGTACACAAGTAGAGATTATTCGCAGAAAAAAAAATAACTTAATTTTCTCAGAATAAACTGGGGTCAAACTCCGAAAGATGATTTTTAGGAATTCCAGAAATTATTATTTTATATTAGCATTTATTTCATGTTTTATTAGAAGTATGTTCATAAATAGTCTTGTAGAGTTTGTCTCCTCTTTATTATGGGAAAATTAGCTCATTTTTTTTCTCCATGTATTTTATTTTCATAAGTATTTTCATATTTCAACTAACTTGTTTGAATATACAATAACTTTGCAAATAACATAATATGTTTTTTATTAATTTACTGTAATCTAATGTGTAATTTAATGAAGTTCTTATCTTATGTTGGGTTATCGTCATTTTTTCTTATCTTTATGTTTTTCTTTTAGAAATGGTTGAATTTTTCTTTTTTCTTTAGATATTTTTACATATTTGAATCCAAGTTTATTTATGTCGTAATTTATTAAGTAATGTTATTTACAATTTTTTTTTTATTTTAGAGTTTTATATACCATGTAATGAAGCATCCAAACTACCCTAATTTTACGCAGTGTGTAACTTTTGGATTTTTTAATTCGGAGTTGGAAGAAAATATTTATAACATATTTTCTGCCTTATCAATGTATTTAATTCAAATAATAATAATATGTTTTGTATATACGATGATTTTATGTGAAATTAATAGCAAAACTCAAGAAAGTCGAAAAGGCAAGTGTAAATGTTTACATTATTCTATCAATTAATAATATCTTTTTTGTTTTTATTTAAACTACTTTGTTTATATAAAATATAAAAACAGTTTATTCAATAGAATTATCTATCTCTTACTGCGTTAACCTTCTGTTGGTATAGCCTTAGAAACTTAATATCATAAATGTCACTGTCTTAACACTGTGCTTCAAATGTTAAAGTAGGTGATTCTAGTTCAAATATCAAACGAATTTAAGACAAGCTTTTACAATGCTAGCACGACAACACAACTAAACAATATTTAATTACAAAATTTGTTTTATAACGTAAACGAGGACTAGTTAAATATTTGGTATCTTACACTGAGAAAATGTTACTGACACATGTTTACATTTGCAAACAGAGATATTTTAGTAATTCCAAATGAACTTTGTTTTTTACATCTACTAATAGAGGGTTAATAGTAGTATTTTAATTCATTATTTATTATAACATAAAGTATTGTTACTTTACACAGGTCTCATGCAAACTGGTAATGCCATTATAAATAGCGAAAGTAGTTCCAATAAAAGAATTCCAATAAGACTCCGATGCTCAGATAAATCAAAAATTGAAAGAGCGCGAAAACGAACGTTAAAAATGACAATCACTATAGTAGTAGTTTTTATTGTTTTCTGGACACCATATGGAGTAATGTTTTTATGGTATGTGTACAAAAAAATGTTAATCTCATTGACAATCATTTTTAAGATGTATTCATAAATCATTTTAATTAAGTAAGAAAGTCTAATAAGTTTATTTCAATGTGAATACGAAATTAAAATATAGTACTTAGTTCTCTAAATTATAATAAGATGAATTACTATATAATGGTATACTAATTTTTTAATAAAATTAATTTAATGGACTGAGAAATAGTATTTATTTTTAGGTACATCTTTGATAAACCTGGTGCTGAAAAAGTAGAAATGTTTCTTCAAGATATACTTTTCATGACCGCCATAGGAAATTCTTGTGCAAATCCTTTAGTTTATGGAAGTTACGTTGTGGATTTGAAAAAAAAATGTTGCAGCTGTTTATTTTCATGCAAGTCCAGAAAATCGAAAGTTGATTTAAAACTTGAAAGACGGAATACAGGTAATATTAATATAATTTTAAATATTTTTCCTTTTCAAAAAAGTTATCACCTTTAATACCAACTTATACTCAGAGAAAATATTTTAAAAAACTAAAATTTTTCGTTGTAATTTGAGGACATGCACAATGTTGCAAAAAGTTCAATGTATTTATACATTTATGAAATTAAAGTGAAAAATCATAAGATTTACATTTTTTATGAATACATTTAATAAAGGTGAGTTATATTGTTTAATTTATGTCCAGTAGGTAGCAATCAGAGTCGAACTACAATTGTTGGAGGAGTAATGTTAATGACTTCCAATAATAAACCAAGAATAAAAAATGGAACTAGACAGAAAACATACAACAAATTGCCAATTAATGATATCGTAAGTTGTATACATTTTTTAAAATTATTTAAAAAAATAAATAAATATAGAAACACTCATATTTGTATATTTGAAAAAATACACTAAAATTAACAAAGTTTATTAAATGTATATAATAACAAGAATATTGCTCAGTCAGTAACATACATACATAAGCCTGTAACTAAATTTACTAAATATTTGTTGACTTTAATATTCTTAAAATTAATTTAGTTGAGTTAACATATTTAAAATAAATTTTTTTTTCTACACCTATTTTTTAATAATAATATAGCCTCCATGATACTGCAAACTACCACGAACCTTAGATAACTCTATCGATTCTAAATTTATGCTTTTGGAGAGAGTGCATTAGTATCATAATAACAACAGCTTGCATAATAGAAAAATGTGTATTTATTTTTATAAGCTTTACATATTTAACTTGTATAAAAATAAATTTGTGACTCATATTTATTGTTTTGGTTTCATAATTTTGTTTTAATTGACAATTATCAGAAATATGTTAATTTTCACAGTTTATAACAATGTTTACATAGTGCTTGATGTACTGTGAAACGTCAGCGACGTTATTTACCCTCAAATTAATAAACATGAGCTTCTTAATGTATTGTCAATGCTGACCTGCGAACTTTATGTTTAATAGGTCGTCAGACTAATATATGAAATTTTCGCTTGAATAGTACCCTAAATACTTTGTTTTCTTAGGAGTATTGACAGTGCAATCAAATTTTCACATAATCTATAATCAATGAATATACTCCGACAGAAATTATAATTTCTGCAAGTAAAATTAATAAACGAATTTTGAAATATAATAGTCTGAAAAATTATATTTTAGAGTGTCAACAAATTTAATTCCAAAAATAGATATTAATACTTTTTTATAATTACAGAACTTAATTATATTGAATTTTATGCGGTAATATCACAATTTCATTCTAATAATCGTAAAACAAACATATTAGTTGTGATTAATGATTATTAGTTATGATTAATCTAAAATTTGAATGTTTATTCAAGATTACAGTTCATTAGCCAAATGCTACTAATAGAAACTTTTGCGTCATCTGAATTCGTTTCCATATGATAACCAAATTATTATACTTTCAAATATAACAATTCGATGTATTCCGATTGCACTTGTATTATACTGATTTTTTATTATAATTTAGGTTAAACGAGCTTCCACGGGTCGTAGATTGAATCTATCCCTTCAATGGGAGGTAGAAAGTTAAATCACAATTAACATAACCATGTTTAAATAACTGAATTCAATTAACATGTATCAAAATTAAGTACACTGATCTTAAGTATGAAATGAGTGAATCACTTTCGAGGGTGTAAACTTTTCATATTTATATGAAACACTGTAAAAGTAATAATATTGACCATAAGAATTTTTCATAAATCATACTTTATGAACGTATAAAAACAGTTCTTCAAATAATATCCAATAAATTCATACTTCTATCTTCAAACTCGTTCTTCCTTTCTTTTTCACTTTCAATTGGAAGAAATTATTATAGAACGTACTAAGATAAATTAAGTAAAAGTGAATTTGTTCAACTTTTGGAAACCATCAAAGTAAAGAAAAATGTCAACTTTCATAGTAAAGCAAATTTTGTAAAATACTTTCGAATTATATTTTAAACTTTAAACAATCAACTCAAATGACAAAGAAAAAAAACAAACCTATTAACAACAACAATTTATTTCGCGTGAGAAAAACGATACTTATACGTATGTTGAATATATTACAATTTACTCATTAATAATAAGCGTAATAAGAAATGATGATGGCTAGATTTGACATTATTCGGCGGCCAGTTCCTCTCGTCTCGGTATATCTTCAACTTTGGACTCATTAATCTCCCCTTTTTTCCTTAAAGCACGACTGCGAATGTTAAGCATCGTTTTAGCTACGAGCCAGACGGCTCCTCTATCGCAAATGCATCTAAGCGCATTTACAAATCCTAAAATGAGTGAATGAGGCGGATATCCCGTCGTTCTGGACTCGATACCGATTGTTTTCAATGAGGCCGCAACGAATCGTTCTGCCGTTGGGGCCATCCACGTTGCCCTTCTGTACAAGACACAATTCATATGTTAATTCTTCTAATAACGAAGTCATTTTGATGGTAATCAGTAAATATCAATGAAAAATTGACAATTCATGCAGTAGTGACGGTGAGGATTTCAAAAGTTACCTTTCAACTAAACCGTATCCTTTTATTTATATAAAATATTATTTTTATATAATATAATTTGACTTTTTATATGTATTCAAAATAATGTTAAATTTGTTGTTTAAACTCATCTTTTAAGTAAATTGTAACACTTAAAATACTTACTTAATTTTGGACATTTTGGTAGCAACTGGTCCTGGTAATACACATTGCACTGTAACACCTCTTGGAGCAGCTTCCGCAGCTAAATCAGCACTAAGTTTATCAACGTACGCTTTGCTCGCTGCATAAACTGATAAATATGGGCTTGGTATGGCACCCGCTGTTGAACTAATGTTAACAATAACTCCTTTTCCTCGTTCCATCATTCCTGGCAAAACAGCTCTTGCTACTCCTGTCACACCAGCAACATTCAACTGTAATATTCTGGCAATTGTTTCTTCTGACACGTGTGTAAATAATTCTGGATGATCATAGCTTGTCCCGGCATTGTTTACAAGAACGCCTACCTGTAAATCACCCCACGAGTGTAAATAAATAATATATATAATTTTAATGCACTTTGTATGAAACATATTGTAGAAATCTAGTTAATCTTTTCAATTTGTTTGATTAGAAATTGATTTTAATTTTATTCATTCAATTTAATACACAGTAAAAATTATAATTTTCCATTGTAATATTAACATAACACAAACATTACGATAATAAACTTGAAAATTTTGAAAAGCAAAAAAAATTTTGTACATAATATTTGTATGTATAATAAAGTAATAAAGTATATATAAAGAATAATATAAATAATAAAGTAAATGAGTAAAAAATATATATATCAGTAAATTTACGTTGTTATATAATGAAATGTTATGAACATGTTTAAATAATCTTCTGTTGAATTTTCAACTTTTTTTTTATATATCTCATAAAACTAATAATTAAAATTTATATAACTTGACAGAAATGTCATTACCGCCAATAATAACTTTACCTCGTGCTTCTATTATATATAAATTGACATCATATTACAAGATAATTACAAGAAATTGTCATATTCATCAATTCTTGGATGATAAACTTTACTAATGAAACGTTATTTCTTGTTATATTTCAAAATAAAATATGTTAAAATTTATTATTAATCAGGCTGAATGCATTGCCGGGTCACAGCTATCAACATTAACTCGATTGCTAATATTCAAAATTCTTTTTGTTCTTAGCCCGTTCGGTGTTAATAAAATTTTTATTATGCTTTTGAATTAATATGTTCATAGGAAAAATTCCTAGAATATTTAACAATTTGATGGGTTCTATGTCTAAATTATAATAATTGTCCTTAGGATCTTTTAAACAAACACATATGTTTAGCAAATCAACAAATTTATATCAAATACAATTGTACTTATTAGCAAATGCTTGCAAGATAAAAGAAACTTTGGTTTGGTATTGAAATTCACAAATTCTATTTAAAAAAATTACACTTATTAGTATTAACCAGACTTTCTAATGCACTTGGTTACACGTACATAAGCAGTCAGAGTGAAAGTTTTAATAATTTCATCCTTAATTCCAAACATTTTTCCAATAAACAATTAATGAAATTATAGTGATATATTTTAATGTGAAAACAGTAGAAATAAAATTACTATTAAAATTATTGCCAATTCTTTAACAATTAATAAATCACAATAAAAGAAGCACATACAACTCCTTATATTTTGAATCAAAATATATGGTAGCTAAATTTTGCAAAAATGTTAAATTTCCTTATTGATGTATCTCTTGTCTGAATTAAGTGAAAGCTGGCTTATAAAAGAAATTGATAGCCCGGTATTCTGTGGAATGTGTGTATCACTTCTCGAATGAAATTATTCGACCACTTTCTCGAGAAAGGTGCTTGATCTTGTATAGCTTTAAGAGTTGTGCACGGTACTTTTTTGTTAATTACATTCGAATATTATTTTGTTTGTGTTTCAAGTTACCATACCAACAATGCTTCAAGTTGTTATTATTTTCATAATTTTTTCATACCTCTAGTTCTTGGATAAGTTTTCCAATTCTTGTATAAACTTCTTGTCCTTCGGTAAGGTCGGCTTCTATCACTCGCGTATCAACTCCAAAAGATTGTTTGATCTCCATGGCGGTATCTTCGAGTTTTTCAATGGATCGTGATATTAGAACTATGTCAAGGCCTTTGTCGGCCAAAGCCCTTGCGTACGCTTTGCCAAGTCCATCCGTAGCTCCCGTTACAACGGCCCATTTCCCTTGCGAGGAAATATCTATTCCCAGTCCTAACGAAGGGGCGATTAATTTTTTCCATGCCAGAACACTTAATCGTATCACTATCCTAAGTCCCACTGCAGCAATGATCATAATTGCTATCTTCTCCCAACATGTTAGCGCCATCGTTCAGCCTTATTAGATACTTGATTAATTTAGTCTCTATAATAAAAATGATTTAATTATAACAAAATTCTTATACATGCTGTCCACTTGTTATTCAATATTTTCTATCAATAACTCTCGATAAAGCTGATGAAAACATTTTAGTTGTAAATATTTTCCACGCATGTCTTATTTATTGGCGGAAAATTTTAAACAATTTTTATTTAGGATGAAATGGATTTTTCCTTTTATTGGAAACCACTGCGTACGAAAAGAATTTTTAAGTAAAAAAATAGATAAATATTTACAAATATATTAAAGTTTCATTTTCAATAATATCATAGTTGTATGTTTAATCAAATAGTTGCTGGTTTTTTTTCATTGACTGACGTATGAAGGATTAATGTCTTTTGAAGTCATCGATTTCCGTTCCTCTACATTAAACATTAACGTTTACCATTTCCTTCAAGTTAACACAATTAAAAATGAAATTAGCAAGTTCATTAAATTTCAAAACTTTACTGAAAAATGAATGATTATAAGGTGTTATGTAAATTGTTATTAGCTAATAATTTTTACTCTTAAATTATATTCAATTAAATTAATGCCTTTAGATGCATCCACAAGTAACATAATACATAAAATCAGTTGCTGAATAACAAAAAATTACTTTACAGGAATTCATTCGTAATCAATTTTTCGACTTTCCTTCAAAAACAATTAACCTTCAAAATTACCTTAGATCACATGAGTAACTAATATTCGACACTTATTGAAATTCGTATATTAACATTAACCCACAAATGCATCCATAAATTAATAAAATAATTCACTATATTGAAAAACATTGTTGAAATTCTTTACGTTGCTCGTCAACGAACTGAAGCTTGAACAATACAAATGCATATTATTTAAACGAAATATATACATGAACAGAAAATTCTTATCAGTCGTACGATTATTTATCGTACTTTGTTCTTTGATGTCAATTTAAAGTTAACATCGATGTGACATGTTGACGTTAAAATGCAACTTCATCAAAAAAAAAAAAAAAAAAGTGTTCTGTTATACCATAACAGAAATTGTGAAACGAAATAACTTTTATAAATTGAAATATTTATCAACTGATAAGAGATTGCGGTTCGATTTCAGTCCGAAAGAGAAGTGGTAATATTTAATGAAAAATTGTAACTTCAAATACCAACTACCGGTGTTTTTACCATAGAAATAGACTTTATCCATCGGTTAAGTCAAGGTTAACATGAAAAATAATTCGCGTAAACAAACAAATGAAAAGCCATCGGCATGGAACACGCTTTCTCACCTGCACTCACATTCGCTCAAGCGCGTATCGACACTGTACGATGACAATTGAACGACTATTGTAACGGTACAATTTTTACACCCGATAAGCGCCCAGATCGCGTCGTCGTCGGGCGTCGCGACGGCGGGTGGCAGACGTTACTCGTGTGCCCGCGCGGTCGATGCCTGTTAACTTCAGCGTTTGGTGCGCGCGCGCAATGTCAGGGCTAGGCAATGCCCCTTCCTTGCTTCGATCATGCTCTTTCTTTGGCATACTTTTGCTGGCCACAGCGATGAGGACAGCGGAAACTGGGTTATCACTGATTTCCGTGTATGCACCGTCTTCCGAACGGGTGAAGAGTGTGGAACTTGTTATGCGAAACTTGTTATGAAAAATTCGTGTAACTGATTCAAGTAACTGCTTCCTGCAACAGAGCAATCGGGTACAGTTATTTCACGAACAGTCAATTTGTTTAGGAAATTAATACTTATTTGTAAAAATAAAAACTTTATGTTATACACCGAGAGAAATTTACTCGTAGTTGTACCGTGACTGGAAAAATTTAATCCACGCCCCCCTCACATTCACACTAGAGTTTGAAAAAAACGAATATTCTTCCAGATGACGCCCTGGAAAGTGATAGACTAGTGAATGTAAGGTTTCTATTCCTTGATAAAGACATATTTTTAAAAAAGTATTTTATAAATTTTGCTGTGTCATGTTAAAAAAATGCTGTAAGTGCACAGATATAGTGGTAAATTATTAATAAATTTCTCTCAGTGTACAATTGAATTGTAAAGAAGTTGTTTTTGTTTTATATAATATACAAAATATATAAAGCTAAGTTACACGTTTATTTTGTACTAATTTTTATATATTTTGTATATTGTTATTCATTTTAATCTAAAACTGTTTTCGATACTGTTACTAAATAAATAACAATTTAATCATTTGTGCTTGTTAAAAGATTAAGATGAAACGCAAGTTACACAGATCTGTTTGCTGACAATCAAAATCGTAAAGCAAACTGATATGTTTGCTTACTTTGTTAAATATGAGAGGTTTTTCAAAGAACTTTGTTAATACCTTAAGTACAGAAGCCATTGTGAGTTATCTGAAACAAAATAAATAATATTTTTAAATTCAGATTTTGTTTGAGTAATCTGTCAATATTAATTTTATACTATTAATTACAACATTTTTTACTAAACATTTAATTAATAACGAACTTAAATATGCGCGTAAATTTGTTTATACAGCGCAAAATATTTTCCCGCAAAAGAACAGTATATTAAATGGTACTTTTTTTTTTTGAAAATTAGCATTTAAACGACATTATTTAAAATAACAGCAAACTAAGCACAAAAAGGAGTACACAGTAAGACATTTTACTTATGAGCAATGCAAAAAATATTCATGAAGTGTTTAGTAATATTGTAATAAATTAATAATATATCTGTACTATAGTATCGGCTTCAATTACTTTTATGTTCATTTTTCTTAGCGTTTAAGAATTTCTATTGTCTTATAAAGCTTCTAATCGTAATATAGGAATCAATTAATTATGTTCAATTGTTTAATGAAACTGTTCAAAATCTGTACTATTCTAGCAAAAGTTATATCAGATAAATTCAACACAATTATATAAAGGTAAATATATTCCCTATAACTATTAATAATCTGCATTTTTGTTCCAGCAAATCGTTGTACAAGACAATAATGTAAAATCAACATTGAAGAGAAGCTCATCTTCTTTTTTATCAGTTCGTTCGATACCAATGTATCAAACCGTTAACGAGTGCCAGTCAGCATGATTTTAGATATTACTGTTATGAATAGGTATAATGTACTAGGATTGAATGAAAATTGAAAGTGGAAAAAAAATTGAATGAGATAAAGAAATATTATAAAATCAATTTAAAAGTATGAATGGCCCGGAAAAAATGTAATAAAATATAGTAACATGTTTACTATAATTATAAATATATTTATTTTTTGTACAGTATTTATGCTCAATGTGTACATTTTTAATTAAGTTCAATATTTTTAATTTAATGAAGTTAATAAAATTAATATTAATTACGTAAAGAATTATATTGCAAATTTTCGGTGTATAGAAATTATTTATTTTTATATGAAAACCAAATATACTTGTTCAAGTATGAACCATCTACTCGAAAATTATCAAATCAACAATCAACATCTAATTTTGCTATCGTTAATACTTCGTTCATTTAATATAAAGTTTGCTTATTATTGGAATTTCAATAAATGATATTTTTTTACCGAGTTAAAACTTTGCTTATGTGAATGTTGTGATAAAAATAAATTGTTCAAGGAAAATGTTATGCTTCCATTATAATATTTTGTATTTACCCTGAGAGAAAATAATGAATTCGAATAACCAACAACTAATAGAAAAAGTTTCTTTTAATATACAAATATTACATAACAGTATAACTGAAAACAACATTTAAACAATACATCCAGCTATAAAAACTGTTTACAGTACTAAAAGAATATTAGAAGGTAAAACAATTTGAATTATTTATTGAAAAAATGGAATCTTATAAAATTCTAACGAAAATGTATTAAATCTTTTCACAAAATTTTATCGTAATGTAAAGTAAATTGGCGGGAAAAAACTAACCTATTTTTCTCAGTGAATGTTATTATAAAAAAAATATGAATTAGTGATAGTTAAATATGTGGGTTCTGTACATATACAACTGTTTCATAAAAGTTTTTTACTATTAAACACAATGTAAATTAAGAATTTATTTTATATTTCGTATAAATATAGAAACATTATATGTATTATTAGAGCAAGTATGATGTAAATTTAAATAATAATCGAAGTGCTGTTCAATTACAAGTTAATACTTTACAACATATTGATTTAAACAACTAGAAGTTTAAATACATAACAAATACAAGAATGAAAAATATTTCATCTATATAACTTATTACGATTCGAATAAATTTAATATTATAATCTTAATTCACTATTATATAGGATTATGACTTAATTTTTTATACTTGTGTAATACATAAATTGAGTCTAGTTAATTTAAAATAATACGAATTATTTTGTAACATAAGGACCAGACAGCCGTTCTTTACACTGAGAAAAATATAACAGAAAAAATTACTGTTTTTAACTGTATTTGAGCCACATGTCCGTCTTTTGATAAAAATTACCGTTTTTTAACAGGAAATTTTTCGGTTTTATCTATAAATATGACATTTAAAACTAGTGTATTTGCTTTTAAAGAACAGTAATTTTTATTAAAAGACGGACA
>JABFPN010005191.1:0-13614 GCA_022817305.1 Leptoteleia sp. ZL-2020 | reverse complement strand
TATATGCTTTGTAAGAATAATGTATTCTTATTATAAATAGAATTTAGTTTTGTCCATATATTGAATGGAATCCCTATTTAATATAAGAAGATTCTATTACTCTTAAATAGACAGTTTTGTGAGTGTATATAATATAATACTGGGCGTAAAAAAAAAATACTTTCACTTAACAATTTTTCTTCAACCACTTGTTTCGCTTTCATCTCTTTAAAAAGCGAGCAAATAATTTACGAAATTTAATCGTAATCAAGTTATCCATTTATAATCCATAAAATACTTAATGCTTGTGATATAATTTGAGCATTTTTTTCTTTCTTCGAGTAAAATAATATATATTACAAATAAAAATCCATTTACTGTAAATAACAATTTTTAATTGGCATATTTTTAATGAAATCAATCTGGAATTAAAATTAAAAATTTTAATTTTACTCTAAAATTAAAAATATTTCTATGACTTATCATATTTTTATTGTTATTATTACATAGAATTATTATTATTAATAGTACATAAAAATATTAAGTGTCAGGAAAAAAAAAACAAAATTTTATTGAAGTAAAAATATTTGTTATCAATTACTATTAAAAGCTACTGTATAACTTTTTAATTTCACCATTATTCACAGCAAAAACATTTATTTTTCCAATATATCCTCAATTTGAAAATTTCATTAATTTCGTCCCCGCGGGGAATCGAACTCGCTACGGACATTGCCAAACGAGAAGAATGGATCATGGGAATGGAATATTCGGTTCCATCTTGCACCTCGTTACATATCTCCGGTGCGTGTCACTTGTCGATGTTTTTAAATCAAGTAGAGGGTCGACGCGAGGAGAGGCGAAAACAATGCCGAAAAATGGCACCTGTCAAAAAATCAGGGTCCCCTTAATAGCGGCGAAACGCGCGGAGTTTAAACGTGAGAGTGCAGGAGCAGGGCGGCGAGGGGAGGGGAGGGGGGGAAGGCCTACCATGCCGATGTATCGGCTGCACATTTGTTCGGTGGCGCGGCCGTGCATGCGGGCCAGACTTTAACGAAATCTGACCAGATGTCTATTTCGAAAAAGCAGGTCGAACGAACCGACGATTCCGTACGAGCGAGCGAGCGAGCGCGCGCGCCAGCGTCTACGTACTCGCCGCCGCCGCCGTTACCCCCACCACCATTCGCTCGCCGCGAGTGCACGATGATGCTTTGCAGGTGGTGGCATTTCATCATGGCATTTTACCGCGATTCCAACAAGTGACTGCTCTCTAAAAGCAAGTTTGACATCGCCGACGCACCTCGCATCGTTCAACCTATTGACTCCTGCATTTTTAACATCGCCACGCGTTAACAGTACCCAGAGCCAATTCAATAATTTTCTACAATTTTGAGACAAATATGAGAGGGGAAAAAAAAGTTACGGTTTTTAACTGCGATTCAGATGTATCGGTAAAAATGAGTCTTTTAAAAGGAAAAAGTTTCTGTTTTAGTTATAAATGTAACAGTTAAAATTATTTTTTTTTTATTTTCACAAATATATATACATCTAAAACACAGTAAACAGCAGTACTTATTTTTCTCAGTGTACTTTTTTTTTCTTTGAAATCACAATTTAACATGTTTACCTAAATATTGTTACACTGAGTACATAATTACTATTCAAAATATATTTTTGTTACCAAAAGAGGAGAAAACTTAACTTTTTACTTTTTATCAGTTTTATCAATTAACTTAAATTAAACCTGTACACAAAATACTTTCACTTCGCAGACATTATCGAAACGTTGATATTTTTTTTGTTCGTTGCTTTCCCGTTCACTGCATTGTGTGTATCAAAAAATGAAAAGAAAGGAAAAGAGAAAAAAAGAGCCGATAAAAATATCCGGCGAATTGTACGAGCAAGGGACATTTTCGCAACATTATAAGTCCTCGTTGAATCTAACGAGAGCGTGGCAAATATAGCATTACCGTATCGGCGGAACGGCGGGCATTAGTTAGGAATTTGTCATATAAATGAGACTTATGAAGTGCTTTGGTAACAATGTCCGCGGCTCCGCGCAGTTTTACGTGTAGCGCACGGTATAAACGATTATAATCGTAAATTTGGTCATTAACGTGCGCTGATTAGAACCGTTCCATTGTGCCCGCGCGCATTGCCGAAGAAGTAGGATAATCTGATTTAGTAACATTTGAAATTTAGTTGTGCAACCGCCAATTGCGAATTGAAATTCGTTACATTGCGGACGGAAATAAGGTACAACGACCCCGGTAGAAATGAAATCGGGCATGCCCTGTCACTTATAGGGCCCCAATGGGGCTGAAAAGTGGTTTCCTCACCTGAACAAGGGTTTCCTAATTTGAGCCCTATAAAGGACTAACCAGGTACCCTGCATTGGAACACGTGATATGGCTTCCAAAGGTGGCCCTAACAAGGTTAACTAATTGGGTATTGATACAGAACTTAACGCTCGGGATCAGTATGGTACCAATCAGGTTTCCATTTTTTATTATTACAAAAAATGATTACTAATCAGGGCGTTATAAGATATTCCAAATTTAGCCATAATGGAATAAATGTGGAAACCATTTAAGGACCAAATCAGGATAACAGAGTTAAAGCCATTTATGATTGAAATCGGTTCCTGATTTGGAAATGTGGAAAACGAATCAGGGCCATATCTAGTCCCACGCTAAATTTCTACTAGTGAAATGTAAATGAACAGTTAAAGCAATTTTCCCATTACGCCACTTTTTTCTTTCCTTTTTTTTCTTTCTTTTTTTCCCTCTCGTATCATTTCGCATTTCATGCTTTCCTTTAATCGGGACGAAATTACGAACCGATCACGAATGGGACGCCAAACTGGAACATATGGCGGTCCCGATATCAATGGCCAATAATAACATTATATTTTATTCGTCTTCGTGCATAAGAATAAACATTAAACGCCATAAAAGGCGAGGTTAATCAGGGTGTTTTCGATGATAGTTAGCGTCCGTCGAATAAATTTGTAGGTCTACGCGTGTACGTGTGCGGAATGAAAGCGAACAACAATGACTCGCGCGAGTATTCGTGCACCGCAACTTTTTGAATTATACAATTTTAACTTTTGTTACTGCCGTAAATGCGTGTCATTATTATTTACGAAGAAATGGTTATTAATAATTACCAAAACCACGAAAACTTTTCTGCGCCCGAAAAAAATATCCACGAAAAAATGCGAACGCGCGTAATACGTGCTTTGAGTGTGCTTCGGGTATGTAATATCCATTATACGCGTAAAATATGTAATTTAGTCTACTTCAACCATTTAACAGATAAATGAAATTATTGAAGAGATATAAAATATATGAGGAAAATTTACTCAAAATAATACGGACGTATTTTTTTGTTAATGAAGATTCTATTTCTAAATTTAACTATTTTATGAAATATTGTAAGAACCTCGCAGTTAAATGAATGAATGAAATAGTTCCATCATTAAGTAGTTTCGTCGTAAAGTAGTTCCGTCGTAAAATAGTTTCGTCGTAAAATAGTTCCATCATTAAGTAGTTCCGTCGTAAAGTAGTTCCATCGTGAAGTAGTTCCATAGTGAATCAGTGACGCACTAAGGATCCAATCGGTGAGCGAACATTAAATACCTACATTACAATATCTCAAACAAACAGCAATGAATATCAAATATCTTTTTCGTACACCATAAAAAAAGAACAATTTAATCCTATTGATATCCACCTAAATATTCATACACGTATCAATGATAAAGATTCTATTTTCGAAAATAACTACATACGCGAAGCACCCATACCACGGCTTGAATAATCTACACAATTTAAAAAGAATCGAGTCAAATTAACATCAGTCCACCAAAGGCACCGGATGAATTTCAACTCTCATTCAAGTTCAAAAATAATAAAAAAAAACTCATGTGCATTTAAAAATCTTTTCCACGTTAATTTGTTTACCGTTTATATTTAACGCCATAAAAAATATGCATACATGCACGTACACATTCATATATATATAAATATACATATTTGTACGTGCGTGCCCATAAATATATGACCAACGTACTAGCAAAACGTTTTCGTACTTAAATGTGAAAGCACAAGTAAAGAAAGAAAATTAGAATCAAGGAAAGTGGGGTGGAGGGGGGGTCGACGAGCGTCGTGCGGAACGAAATGCGCGCGTTGGAAGCTGCCGTTGGAGAAGTGCGCGAGATTGTGTGCGCGCGCGCCCCCGTGCGTGTTTATACTTGCGCGGCCGATGGGCGCGCGTGCGTCGGTGTGCGCGTAAGGGCGGGCGGGACCGAGAAGCGAAGCGGGCCTCCCGAGCGGCCAGACAGAGAAAGGGAGCGAGAGGTTACGCCGGCCGGGGGAGGGGGAGGGGGAGGGGGAGGGGGGGGGGGGGGGGCAGGGAAGAAGCGAGGGGAGAGCCACCGGCCACGAGCAGATGCTCATCGGGTCTAGACGCGCGCGTGTGTACGTTTTCACGTTCACGTACGCGCGCACCTACACGCGCGCCTTAATGAATTTACTTCGCTACTTGGACTTGGCCTTTCCTAACTCCCAAGATCCACCGAGCCAAAACTCTCGGCCTTTCGACATCCAAAATTATCCCCCCCTTAGCATCGCCCCCCCCCCACCCACCACCCCTGTTCATTTTTTTTTCCGTTTTGTCGTTGGTGTGTTATGAAACTAAAAGGGGGTGGGGCGGGGTAAACGAAACCTTCTCTCTCTGAAAAAAACAACAAAATCGTACATGTCAACATATATGCGAGCATGTTTTTGAAAACACGCCGACATATACGCCCGCCTATATATAATTTTCTCATGGTTATCTCTTATTCATCAATGTTATTGGAATTATAATAAAATATTATGTCCCGGCCAATCAATTGCCCGGTTATTTAATTAATTTAATTAAACAGACCTTTTGGAACAATAGATAAAACTATCAGCTATTGACATTAGATAAGACGGCCAAAACGAAATAATTACCATTAGACTTTCAAACTAGAAATTCCTTATCTAATCTGCAACGGATTAATTTTTCAAAATCATTTGTTTCAATTAATTTGTCCTTTGAGTGGTGGCTTATGAAAAACTTCTCTGGATAAAGTCGCCGGGACGAATGTTGCCCGAGCGTTTAAACATTTATTTTAATTGCCACCACGTAATATTCGTTATGGCTCGAAAATAAAATAACGCGATAATGTAGGACACGTAAGAAGAATGAGCATAAGCGAGAGGGGAGCGAGAGAGAAAAAGAGAACGACAGGCAGGTGCATCGCAGTGACATTTCCTCGATACGTCTTGTGATAGAAAAAAAAAAAAAAAGGAAAGAAAAAAAGCCCTAAATCACGCGTGTTGTATCTGGACCTCACTCACACTGGCACTAACGTGTTCCAAGTTTTCCTGCGAGCACAATGCGAAGTAATGAAAAGTTCCCTTCAGTTTTGCGATAAAGAAAAAAGCTCCTTGCAATTAAATTCAATGCTATTAAAGCGGGAATTACTGTGCAAAATTTAACTTTCCCAGTGACCAGAAGAAACGTATCGATTCGTTTAAAGACTCTGTTCTTTAATTAATATAAATGGCTGAAAGTAATATTTGATAATAAATATGGATATATAATTGTGTGGAATTCAAATATAGAATATAATAATTAATGCAAAATATATATATATATAGCCGGTATAGTTTATTGACCCAATTTTGGAATCAGAATTGGTCTTGCATTGTACGCCGTAACCCTTATTGCCTTTAATATGAATTATTGTCTTTGATGAACTGCAAAATCAATAATAGTAGTAATTAGTTATATTAAACAGAACAGGTTGCCATTATTTTAGAGCAAGTTTGAAGTAATGCTATCAGTATCGCGAGATACTAGCATACGAGCAGTGTACTAGCAAATTGAACTTTATGTCAAATAATAAATAACATTTTCAAGTGTTAATTTGATATTAATTGCCGATTTAATAATTACTTTTAATTTGTTATGATTCATCTTTATGAGTTATTAATTTCAAGTTTTAATTGACTATAGTAATAGTAAATTGTTTAAACTATTTTTGTTCACCAAATTTAATATATTATAATAATACACGCACTTTCATTTTGGATATGTAATCAAATTACTTTTCCTTTTAATTCAAACACTTTTGAAATGTAAATGTTTCCTCGATAAAAAAGCAGTTTAATTAAATGGAATAAACATGCTACTGATGCAGAAAAAAATTTAGCATTTAGCAAAGTCCATTATTTATACATCAAGTATAGAAATAAACTAATTTAACCAATTAATTAAATGCAATTACCAAGCAATAAAACAATAAATGTCTATTAATTAACTTGATTTGATACTTAATTAGTTTTAAAAAAAAACTTATTTGCTTGATCAGCTTTTAAATAACTTCATCTACAGTTTACCACAACTATAAATAACAATCTTAATTTTATATGTATAAAACAACCACCCAATTGTCAAATTACACTGTGAATAAAAAAGGATTTTAAATGAAAAACAGAAAAAAAAAGTAAAACAATGTAGTAGATTGCATATTTTTAGATAAATATTTAAATATTGTAAACAATGCAATGCTATTGCGGTAATAGTAATAATCTTATCACAAAAATAATATCACTCAATGTGATAATGAAATATAACTGGAATGTGTAATTGTGATTTCTATATTATTCAACAAGTTTCCTTTATATTAATTAATTACACGATTTGGTTTTTTGATTGAGAAAACTTGAAATATTGTTAACCCTTGTGAAACCCTAACCTTGTTAAACCTTAATAATAAGGAACTATTTGAAAAAAATCTTGAAAATCACACTTACACTAAATAACAACAGACAGTGACGAAGAAAACTTCACAATAGTTTTAATAACGATATTTAACATGAAAATAAGATCCTACATAGTGAGTTATGATGTCCTGCACCTCCCTCCCACCCCGCTAACTCCTCTTCTATTCCGACCAAGTTTAAACAATCTAACAGCTTGAATTAAATGCGACCAAAACTAAACATCGCGAGCAAAACAACTGCCAGTGCAAAAGAAACAAGTAATTTGAGAGTCATGAAAATAATTGAAACGTGATTCACAATTTATTTCTCATCGAAGATGTTTTATTACGCGAAACGACAACTCGGCCTCTAGACTTCTCTTTGTTATTGTATCCTAACAAAAGCATTTTTACTTCCACATATATATACACACGTATAATTAGAAACAACAGTTACCGACAGAGCTACGTCATTAAATCAACCCCCCGTTCTTTTGACTGGAACATTAACATTGCTTCAAAACAGAAAACACGACCGATTGGCCAAGCAAAAAAATGCTGACAGAAAAACCGATTACTTTCGTGGCAAAACGCAAAGGCCGGTCACGACACGCTGATCGTTTGAAAAACAAAGAAACTGCCAGAAGGTACGGGCCAGGCACTATTGTCAAACCAGGATTGGGTGTAGCCGACACCTGAGCGTTCCGCCTAACCTCAAATACAATATCATCCCTGTGAAATGCAAATAATCGCTTATTGACAGTTGACTGAAAGAGGCGGACGATATATCGCGTTCTTTCTTCGCGTATGCTACGAGAATCGGGGGGATAACTCTTAGGACTTGGCCCGAGTGCGCGAATTCATGAGAGTGCAGCACCGTCCAATGGACTGTCAGTCGGGGACAACCAAAACAGACGGACTGCTCGTGAAATGAGCGAAGGCTCAAAGGAGTCGCTCGTCGCTTTGGATTGGCTCTTTGATTAGCCAGCAAATTGCTTACTAAGGTGTTTGATGGGTCTCGCTTTTTCGCTGAAAATCGAGGACCAACCGCGGCGCGAAATGGAATGAAACGAAAGCGGCTCGCGCACGATCGAGCAGCGAGCGTCTGCGCGCCGACGCCTCGGTTCGCGGACGCTTGTCAGGTTTAGGTCGAGTTTGATGACTCACCGGGTTGCTTGTTGGCTATCTTATTGAAGCAGTTTTGGAAAACCTCGTAGAGATGCATCGGCTCGTCGTCGCTAGCCGCCATGTTTCCGCACAACCGAACGTACGTTTCACTGGCTGGTTTCGCGGAGCAGCCGCGTGCGGAGCCACTCTCCCACTATGTCCCGGTATCACGCACACCACTGAACTGTCCTCCCCAATTCGTCGGGACCGTCGGGACCCGTACACGCCGCGAGGCGACGCCAGCGACGTCTCGCGGACAAAACGGTACTACCTGTGGCGGCTGCTTTTTGAAGAGCCACTGCTGAAAACAAAATAACTCCTGTATAAAATGTTAAAAATAATTTTTATCTAGATGAAAATTATTACTAATTACTAGGAATGATTATAAACTTGTTTAGACGTGCATGAACGTTAATAAAAATATTGTTCATCAATCGTAATGATTTTTGAATAGTTCAGATGTTCAAACGGTTGAGCCTTCTAGAAAAGAATGCTGAAAAGGGTGAAAAAAATCAAAAACTACAAGGGATAATATATCGATACTTAATTTAATACAATTATAATTATAATAGAAATTGAAATTAAACTTTAACTTCGGGGGAAATAGATGTATTCATTACGTTATTATCGTTACAACAACTTTTTGTCTTGCGACAATTTTTCCGGACAGAAAAATAATGAAATTTTCACTACTTCACCCTTTCCCACTGAACAATTGTAATACTAAAACGTGTACCAACGTGCGTAAAGTGTTGGCAAATGATATAAATGCGGGGATATTACGGTTTTATTGTAAAATCAACTTGAAAAATTAAACGTATCATTGTACATGTATCAATTTTCAAATATGTCGCCCTTGTGGAAAAGAATGTTGACAAACGATAAAAAAACACGGAATAACTACTAAAATTGATCAATTTCAGATTTGCTTAACATTATTAAGCATTGTTTTCCACAAAATGAATAGTTTTAAATAAAATTTAATTAAAGTGAATGAATAAATTTATTAATACGGGTTTTTTACTAACTTGTTAAACGAAGTATTACACAGCAATGTTTCACTATGTTCGTTCACAACAACAATGAAAATAAAATAACTGAAAAATTGTTCACTGTTACTGTATCTCACGTGGGCTAGTATTCAATGCGCATGTAAGAAAAACTTAGATAAGGACATAAATACTCTAGTACAGTATGTCTCAAAAATAATTCTGCTTGTGATAACACTGATTTTCGTTGTACGCAACTGAGAATTTTTGTGCGGTAAGAAATCTGTATTGGCGTATTCGGAAATGATTTTCAGAAAATATTATTGATGTTTCATTTCTCTCTTTCAAGTTATCATTAAATGAAAAAGAAAAGAGACAAATTCTCACAAAATATTATAATGTCATTTTCCGAATACGCCATATATCAAAATACAGCGTTGCCACGTTTTCACACGAACGATTTCGCTAGTGAATTCGTTCGTGTGAAAACGTGGCAACGATGTTTTTTGTGTCAATTGTGCCTAACAATAAGCAGTATTATTATAACTTCATGCACAAACTCGTGAATTAAATCCCGGAACGTGTCCGGCTACCGGCAACTACAAACTCACCCTTTACGACTGTTCTCGTTTAATGAGTGACAGAGTTATTTGTGGAATTGTTGACCAATAATAATTAGCGCGGCAACGACAGATATTTCAAACTTGCTAAACACAGAAAGCTTGCGGCATGTCATTTTGCATGCAGAATATGCATACAGAATACGTTCTTAAACGTAGAATTGTTATGTTAAATAATTTAATTCAATTAATTAATTAAAAGTAACTAATTTATTTAATTAATTGCGTCTTAATTAATTATATAATTAATAAAAATGAATAGGAATTTTTATTAATTATCTTATTTTTTTATCCAACTTATTTTATACTTTTGAATTTAATTATAAATATGTATTAATTATATGTGCTTTATTAATAAATTACTTTATGTAAAATGTAGGAATGGAAAATTGGACAAAAAAAGAGATTAACAAAAGGAAGGTAGTAAATAAACAGGAAATTATGAATTACTTTGTATTTTTGTATGTTAATTTTACAAGAATAATTATATTAGTACGTAAAAAGCTATATCAGTACTCTGATTCAAAGAACGTAAAGTTCCAAGCTCAAAATTGCAATCGAAGTTTTGGAAACTTTTTTCTTGGAAACTGAAATTTGATAATCTAAAACATTTTTAGAAATTTTCTTATGCGAAATCTTAAACATTTATAGACATTCTGCTTTTAAATTGCAAAGGAAACATTGTATTTTTTGAAGCAGAGACACTTTTTATCTTATTTAATTTTACAATTCAAATTATATATTATCACAAATCAATTTGATGATCAATAAAAACCATATTTCTAGCTCTATCTTTTTACTAAAATTTTGCAACTCCGTCTAATTGTGTCAAACACTGCAAAAATTAAACTTTTACTTTAATAATAATCTTATGAAAATTTCATATATTTTGACACTAATAATTCTACCATAGTTAGACGAGAAAAAAAATGTTTAATAAATATTTTAATATATTAGCATTCTAACACATTGCAATAAAAGAATAAAGTTTAAAGTGAACTGACATAAATTTAAATAAAGAAAAACAAACAAATTTAAAAAAATTAAACATATTCAAATGCAATATTATTATTAATTGCTACTCAACTTCTTAAGCTTTTTTATTGTTAAATATTATTAAGCAACGGCTAAATTATGTCTACCAAACCATCGTTAGTTACATAAAGTTTACGCTTCTTAGTAACTTGTGTAGACCCTGCACTCTTTTTTACATATTCTGATAAATCTGGGTATCTGTGTGAAAGAAATAAAATTTTCTTTAATTTTATATAGTAATAAATACAAATATGAAATATAAATGATAAATATTAAAAAAGTTAATAACGAAAGACAGTTTTAATTACCGAAGTTCAATTGAATTGCCATCTCGCTTCTCGGTTACCTTGGTCCTTTTTCGACAATTTATTTTCTGCTGCTTAAGTAGACTTTTTAACCTTTGTATCTTCAAATAAGAATGAAAATAAACAAATTTGTTAGAAAAAGATAGATAACATAATGTATTGTAAACATACCTCTTGTTCTTGTTTTTTACCCTCCTCTTTATGCATACTCTCTAACATTTTTAATCGCTCGAGATATTCGTTTTTCTAAAAGGAAACGAATTTGACTTTTAAATTCATTATTTTATTAAATACATATTTTATAAACAAACATATGTATAAATATTACCTCCAATAATTGTTTTGTATTGTTCATTTCATCTTTATTCCCTTCAGGATCCTTATTAAAAAGAATAAAAATTAAAAAAATTGTACAAGAATGTATAATTCACTACATTTACCATTTCAAACCTGCTCTAATTTATTTGAACTTAATAATTCTTGAACAATCCTTCTGAATTGAAAAAGTTAAGTTAAATCATAAACTGTTAGTAAATGTTTATTTACAAGTTTTAAACAGATTTAATAAATAAAGCCATTTTTTAAATTTAAGTTTAGAAACAAAATAAAATAAATAAATAAATTAAACAGCAGATTGAAAAACCTTCAAATGAATAAAAATACAAAACAAATTACATTTTGTAACTTTAATAATCCATTGTAGATCATGTCCAGCTCTTTATATTTTTCTTCTTGTTGATTAATTTGCATTTTGAACATTTCTATTTCTTTTTCAAGTTCTGAAACTGAATAATAAAAAGAATAGAATAAAGAACATAATTAAATAACAACATTTTCTAACAAAGGAAAATTTTTGTAATATAAAAGTAAAGAATTTTTAGTAAAATAAAACTTATGAATAAATTCCAAATGTTGCAGTATTTTTTTTAATTATTTCATACAACTTTAGACAGTAAATAATATTTTTCTTAAACAACTTTTAACAAATAAGTCAATTTTAAATATTAATACCTGAAATTGTAAGAAGGCTTCAAAAACAAATTAAAATTATTATTATTCAATCACATTATTACACATATTATTTTTTATAATTTATTAATTTTTCGAAAATAACTCAAGCAAAATGTTTCTTACAAAATTCAGAATGAAGTTATAAATCTATAGAGATTTATCTAATGAATGATTTTTATTAAAAAATTTGCAATTAAGTAATTGGGGAAATCCTATAAAATCTTACTTTTCATATCTTTCTCTTTAATGCTTTTCTTCAAACTTTCATTTCTTGAATGATGCTCATCATTTTCAGACCTCAAATCAGTTATAAGATCATTTGCATATTTTTGTTCGCTATGAAATTGTAATCTTTCTTCTTGTAAGACATCCGTTAATGAACTAATTGTTGTCTTCAATGTTTTTGTATAATCATACGCTTTAGACATCATTTTCAAATAAGAGTTTTTGAGTGCGTTATACATTGTTTCATAAGCTTTGTTTGCTTCTTTTAAAGTAATATATTCCTAGAAAATAATTAATATTCATCATTGGCACAGAAATCACATTTTGTGCAACGCATTAACCCAGTACTTGAAAAAAATTCATTCTTTTAGAGTTTATAAGGAAAAGAAATTAATTTTAGGTATAATTTTGTAACTATGTAATTGAATGTAAATTTAATTTACCTTAAATTTGACATTTAGAATTAATTATAACATTTGTGATAATAAATTTCAATTAGATGCAATACCGTATCTCTAATAACACATAATATTTATACAATATTTTCTTCAACAAATAAAAATATTTTTTAAATATTCAAGTGTCCACACGAATATATTCTTGCAATATTTTATAAATGCTTTGAAATATAAATTTAATATAACATAAATATTATATGGTGGAAATTTTAATATTTACAAAATATATTTATTGATATTAGGGATGTATGCTTATATGTATATGTACATAATTAGAATTACGTATGGAAAGTAATAAATTATTTGTATTTTATTAGTTTTTGAAATGGTCAAATTTTTAGAGAAGCTCATTAAATTGGGACATTTTAATTTATTTCAAATTTCTACTTTTAGTAAACTTCCCTGGTTCAAGAATTTGAGTCTGAAACATTATGGAAAATACAACAAAAAATTTATCTACGGTATATGAAATTGTATATAATAATATTGCGTTCTTTATCTTCTTTGAATCAGAGTTAAGAAAATAACAATTAAAATTGTAAACAAATTTAAGTTATACTTCTCGAAATTTATTTAAACGCTCAACGAGATACTTGTCCTGATTCATGTCTGAATTTTACATACAATGTTAAAAATAAAGTCAATCTTCAACACAATTGTAGTATAAACTTCTTAATATTTGGAAATCTTTCGATGTTTATAAATATACACAAAGTGTGTACACTATTTATTTTAAATTGAACGTGAAAAGAAAAACAATCATTCATATATAAACATAAAATAATAGTCATTATTCTAATCAGATGTCGCTACATTACTTTTACTGTGACGCAATTAAGGGGTGCTTCCGAGGTGTCTATTGCAGGACAGAATCTGCGCTGCAATAACGTTTTTCTAGGAATTTTTTAGTTGCCAATCGTATCAATAGTAGCATATAATGTGTTTAGGTAGAAAATGTTTAGTTTCCATAACTGGTGGGAATGGGCGGTAATTTTGAGATGTGAAAGCAGTATTTGCAATAACTTC
>JABFPN010005190.1:0-13614 GCA_022817305.1 Leptoteleia sp. ZL-2020 | reverse complement strand
TGTCATATTTATAGATAAAACCGAAATTTTTCCTGTTAAAAAACGGTAATTTTTATCAAAAGACGGACATGTGGCTCAAATACAGTTAAAAACAGTAATTTTTTCTGTTATATTTTTCTCAGTGTACCTACAAGGGTATCGTGTATGAAAAAACTTTTATATATGTATAAACTCTAAATGCATCTATAATTTGTACATTTATAACTTCAGCCACGTATTGAAGCCCAAAGAATTCCATTTTTTGATTTGAAATTGTGCGGAATTTGTGAAAAATTGAACAGGAGTTAGCTGAATTATAAAATATCGAACTAAAATTCTGCATTACAATTGAGTTAATCCGGTTCTTAATGAGTTATAATTAACTTACCATTAAGTACGTGGACGGAGACCGTCGTGGCTGCAATATCCGCCAGCGCACAACTGTAGTTACCGCTGTCATGCTTATTGGCATTAGCAATATATAGCTTCGATGTTGCTCCCGCGGAGCCCATTTCAGTTTTCACACTGCAACAAGAATTGACATCAAATAATTAGTTAACGCTGTTGTCATTTGACAAGCCGAAACTCGTCGCACGCCGATTTCGGAAACATTAACTTGACGTTTCTGGTTTCGCGTTTTCGGCGCCACATTTACACACTGACTATAAATTGTATACTTAAAAATCAAATGAATTGTAATTCGTTATTTTCGGTATGAGAGACGCGAAAAAAGGGCTCGCAAATTAGCAACGCAAAACGCAAAATACACAGCGAGCGACGCTAATTAAAACCGTACTCTAATACGAGCCGTCCGATTTTTAAATTTGATGTTTTGTTATGTAGCCAAAAAAAAGGAAGAAAAAAAAGGGAGGCGACTTTTATGAATCTCATCTGCATTTACAAATTACATTTTGCGCGCTTTTCCTTGCAAAAAATCTTCCTTCGCTTTTTTGCCGCTTCTTTACTCGCGTCGCATTAAGCTTTGCCCGCTGCCCGTACCTACTGTTTTCTCGTTAATCTTCTCTCTAACTCTGCCTATTTCTTTGTCACGCATCTTTCTCTACTTTCTCTCTCTTCCACTTCCTCCCACTGCACCATTATTTTATACTTTTCGGACTGCTCATTTGAGCAGTTTATTTATTATTTGGCTGAATTTTAATTATTTATTTTCTTTCTCTCTCTCTCTCTCTCTTTTACCCTTTTCGCTTCTTAAGAGAATATTCACTTCTTCCGTAAGAGATGACGGCTTTTCGACTGTAACGCAAAAAGCATTTTTAATACGCCAGCGAAGTTCGTAATTTATTTACGAACAATCGTAAATATTTGAGCTCAGCCGCGCAACGCCTTTTTTGTTATCTAATTTGACAAAACATAATTAGGTCGAACCGTGCGAATTTCAATTTCTAATTCCAAAGTTGAATGCTCACCTCCAATTTACATTGCTGATTTACAAACGTCTATCGCGAAAACGAGAAACCTCAGGTTTCATTTGATAAACTGCGAAAGCATGTAGTACTACCAAATATTAACGCCATAAATATTCAATTGCTCGCGGCCTATGTTATAATTATTAAGATTATAATGGAATACGTAAACAGTTAAGTGAAATCCGATTTAATACTTCTCGTGACTTTTACGATACGAAGATTGTAAATAAGCACTTAAGCAGCTAATTAAAATGGTGCTTAGATTTAGATGTCGCTTTAAATTGGTTAATTGGTGGCGTAATGTCGTCAAACTGTACTTAAGGTTTAATATGTAGTAATTAATACTAATCTCTCAAATAGAATGTATATCTGTATTAATTCGAAAAAAAGTAATTATTCATTTTCCTGCGTATAATACACCAGCTGAGGGGAAAAAATCCACGTTAGAGGAGCTTTGAATATTTATATAACAGTTATTCAAAGACTTTGACGGGGGCCAAATGTAAAACCACCCACAGAGTGATGGCATTATTTATTGTTGTACTGTCGGCCCATTATTATCCTAATTTATATGCTAATTCATGTCACACGAAGTACGTCGCAAACGAAATGTTTGTCCCGTCCCTTCCCTGTCGTCTTAAATGATACCAGCTATAAATATATGCAGGAGCTGTTTGGGCGATGCCATTTTGCTGGCAGCTGAATAATTTGCCATTTTGTATGCGAAAAACATCAGTTCCTTGATTTCTGAAACGTAAATTTTGCAGGGCCATTTTTAATTTATTGGCTTGAAGGAAACGGCGACCTTTCGAAATCAACGTTTGTTTCGAAAAAATAAAACGAAACAAAGCAAAAAATGGAAACAAAAAAACGTCGTAAAAAGCCCGGACGAATGCCAATCATTTGCGTCGCCGAATTGACTTTTCGTAGAAACTTGCGCGCGCTCCCGGAAACTGCAGAAAAGTAACGGTTATTGCATCAAGTGCTTTTAACGTATTTCCACTGGTGACAGTATTTGCGGTAGTTATTTTCTAAGCGACTCTACTTTGTTCCACGGAATGCCGGTGATCCAAATGAATTTTTAAACTGACCGGGAGCGCGCAACACTCGACCGAGTACGTGTGCACGGTACTTCCGTCCGAATCCACCTACCGCCGCTCCAAGTTGCGCGGAAAACCAAACTGCGAAGTCGAGTCATAAGCGGAGTTATTTTAACAACGAATACGATTTTTTGCTCAATTACTCTCAACTTCGGCGGCTTGGCGTTGCTCGAAAAACTATACGAGAGTTTAAATACTTTGTTTGCATTGTACAAATTAATCCATTTTGTGTTTGAAGTTGTTTAATAAACATTAAAATATTCATTTTTTGTTGTCTATTTCTTATTAATTGTACCCAAAAATAAGTTTCGATATCTTGCTGACGTATTTAATATCTTTCGTATTCTAATATAAAACAAATTGTTACTAAATTGTGATTACAAAAAATTGTTACAATGAGATATTTTTTTTTGTTAAACGACATTAAATTTGTAAAAGTGAATGTATGATTCTTGAATAGATGTGCTTTAATTACAAGAGTGCAGAACAGCGCAAAAATAATTACACTTGTGTTGGTACTTCAGGCGACAATATCTGAATATTGTCCCTGTGTATTTGTCCATAATCATTCGTACACGTTTATCAAATTCACACGTACGTGCATCGACAAAATAAAGCGGTGCGCGTGCATTTAACAAAGTATGCACATACTAAATAATGTAGTCGAATATAATAATGCGAACATGATATTGGTGTACATACAAGGCAGATGTATTATGTTAAACAACCGTTGGTTTATTATGAATGCTGATGAAAATAAAAGAAGAACCGTACGAAACGTTAAACGTATTTACATAGCAACAAAATAATTAGTCTCCGGCAAAAGTGTACGTATCTCTGTGAAATCACTACCACTGCAAATATAACTGACGTTTATTTAAAATTGCTCTGATGTTACACACACGTATACATTCATTTAAAAATGTTTCTGTTAATTTAAATTCTTGTTATCGCGTGAAAACATACTGCGGCTTGATCAATTAATTTGACATCTGAATTAAATCAACATCATTTCGTTGAGAAATTTAACGAAATGATTCGAGTTATTAAAAAGTGGGGCCACAGTGCAGTAATACTGTTTATTTTTTACAATTAGTATTCTATAATTATGTTGTAAATGAATTGGAATAAAATAAATGCAAAATAAATAAATAAATAACTTTAAGAAGAAGCTAAGAAACAAACAAATCAATTTATTCCACTACGAAAATCATTATTGATTTCTTAAAGATAAGAAAGTTATGGACTCGTGAAAAGACAAAGAAATATTATCTTGCGGAGTTGAAATAGAGTAATAGCGAAGATAAATTTACTTATCCGTCAGAAAAAAAACTTCATTCCAAATATCAGGAATTAAAATGTGACAGATGTTGAGAAACGTGCTGTTACACTTTTCATCGTTCGAAATGATATTCAATACTACACCAAGACATATATATATATACATAAATGTATTTTTCTTTTAACTACACTACACAAACGCAGAGAAGAATAATTAATGTGAATTAGTTTTCAAGACAAAATACGTTTCGTATTCACAATTGTACTATCGATGACGGCGGATTGCGCCAGTAAGATACGTAGCTGATAAACTTAGTTGCATTCCAAGAACTCTTCTATAACAAATAAATCGATTAGAGTGGCAAGGCAGATTGTATAACTGCAATAAAATGTACATCTATAGCAGCACCGCAAATAAGAAAACTCACGAATAGAAATTTATTTTGTTTACTTCCTTTTTTTTCGCATGACTTTATGTTAACATTAGAGTTTATCTCCGTGTGACTAATGCCTGGTTATACCACTGAATTAAAATAGCCGTGCGTTCGATATGAGAAAAATATAAAAAACGAGGCACTTCGGTAAATATATCTGCATTTGTACACTTAATAAGACACCTAGTATGAAATCTTGACTAGGCGATACGAACGCCCGAGATTCTCAGCTCCGAAATTTCACGCAAGTTGTTATCCTTGGGACATTTTAATACGAGCTTTATTAAGACGTCCATTGACATTATTACAATTAAAGCCTGATAAAATAACAAGTCGTAGACTATTTCTGCTCGTATTTCGGCGTGTACTTTGAAATTGGTGTCAAGCCACTAGACCTCTCCGTATCATATTCCGGTGCCGGCAATATCCCGCGGTTGATTATTCTCCCCTGCTTATATACACTTTCATAATCTCGTGGGATGGTCACGATGACTGCTCGTGATTATCTTCCGGGTTGTTTGTTACAACGCCCCAAATTTCAGTAAGAAAACTCAGACAAATGAGGAAATCTGATACGGGGATCCCCACCGCCTGAACTAAACTTAACAGCTAATATCCTAAACTCGGTCGGATTTATTTCGCATTTGTCAATGCGTGTTATCTCATATTTCGTTCGAATTTATATTCGTTTCGGAGATACTAAATGTCGCCGAAGCTTTCCGGACGCTTCCGATAATAATGATGAATGGAACCGCGCACGGCTATTTTAATTCAGTGGTATTACCAAGGTTTGGTCAGTCAATGTTAAATTCTAATATAAATCTAAAGTGGAACTTGACATTTTTTAATCTTATACTTTTTTTGCTTGACTATGTAAATTCTGCGGGTGTGAAGGAAATAAATTATTAGTTTTTAGTTTCCTTGTACCTTTTATGTATATATATATATATATACTATAAAAGGTTTTTGTTCCACTTAAAAACCAGTTTTTATTTTTCAGTATTATTATCGTTTGGTTTATTACAGTGCAGTTAGCTGTACTTACGATTAAGATATTATTTTTGAGACAATATACGCTGTTGCTATCAATTATAAAGCTCTTGTTATTCCAACGAGAAATTACATTAACTGGAGATAGAGCTAAGCGCTATATTGTAATTAATTGTCTTCTTAGTAAAAGTCTGCATAATACGTTTATAAAATCTGCACAGTGGTTGTCTAAATAGAAACAATTCCACACTGTAATTGTTTAAATAAAGTATGATTCAATTCTCTTAATCTGATAGTTTAAGAAAATCACGGGAATTTACTCTGACTCTTACTTTGACTTGGATATACAATTTTCCTGTTGTAAAATTTATAATACCGAATTTTTTGTAAGATAAATACTCATTATTACTATACTAGATCGTATAAATATAATTTTCACAATCTCTATTAAATTAAGACGGACTCTGTCCCCACTTTTTGATACAGTATTTTTTAATGTAACTTTGTTCTCAGTATATATAGACAGAAATTAAATAGAGTTCGGCTTCATCCTGTAGCAGTAATTCATTTTGGAAGTCACTGTCAGTTGTACAAGCAAAACAAAAAAAAATATGATAAGAAAAGGATGAGAAGATGGAAAAAAAAGAAACTTATTACATAAAAGCTTTGACTGCGAGCATGCAGGATTATGCTGTATAATTTCGTTGAGGTAAAGATGAAAGGCAGAAAGCGTTAATGAACGCGTGTCAGTACAGCTGTTTAAGCTCGTTGTCTTGCGTCGGAGTGCACTTTTAAGAAAAGCTTGTCTTTATGTGTCGTAATGATGGTTTTATGAAGAAAGCAGAAGAGTCGTTTCGAGAACTACGGTTTGTGCGAAAACACAAGGTTTTTCGTAATAACAAACGTGAAAGCATCAAGTCAATTTAAAAGAAACAATTTAATTAAAAAATTAATCCTTTTCAACAATTTCATTTCTTAACCTTCTACCCAGCAAAATTTGAGAAATACGTATATATCATTTAATACATTTACTTATTTTATACACAATTTTTTTCTGTCATTCACGATGAATGGTAGCTTTAAATTTGCATATAATTATTTCCGTAAAAATGTTACCGCATATAAGCACATAGAACAATTTGAAATATATTGTATGAAAAATGTTGAAATTCATAGGAATTTGATATGAATTTTAGACGATTTCATACATTTTGATGTCACGTTTCTGTTTCATGCGTACTCGCTTGCAGTTTTTTTGCCTACGATTTTCTAATGTTTATCTAAAAGTTCGTGCCGCTGTATAAATAACTGGAAAAATTTACATCCGCCTTTTATGCAATCTAACTAGTTGCATTGTCACACTTTTGGGCACGATTTTATAATTGATTGATTATGTACATTGATAAAATGTTGAACTGACATTCAAACGAAAAATCGCTGAAAATATTTCACTTTAATTGACAATTTCAATGACACATTTTTAATGAATTATTATTTCATATTCCATAATATTAATATAAAGTATAGAATTTTGTTCATTTGCCATTTGTCACTTTTATTCATGCTCCTAAAGCGATACATTCAATTCTCTTACAAAAATACAGTTTGCTGCTATTGGAAATAATGTTTTAAGAATTATTTGAGAATTCATTTTTCCCGTTTTCAGTACATCTACATAATTGTTATAAATGTTATAATAAACATATATATGTTGTAATAAAACATTAAAAATGTATAAATGTTCACAATAAAACTTTTCTGCCGATCAGTTTCCTCAGCGTGTTACTACTGCAAATTATTACCAACCTAATGAAATGAAAAAAGACGATTTCGATTCCGCCGAGCTTTCGCTTCGCGGGAGACTGCGAAAAAGTCAGTTCGGCGGCGAACCACTCGATCTTGGGCGTTTTTCTGGCGTGCACGCACACTTTCGCCCCCCCCCCCCTCCTACCATCCTTCGCCCCGCGCCTTGGCGCCTTCTTATTCCGCGGATAATAGAATTCCCGTGTCAGCGCGTATTGTTTTATTTATTTACCTTTTACTGAGACGCGAACGCGCGCGCGGCAAAGAATTTAATTCCCACAATAGCGGGCAATCGTGTGACGCGCCCTGTCACACGCTCGTCTAACATTCCCGATCGCAAAGTATTGCGGGAATTTCACTATTGTGCTCCCGCCGCCGGAAATATCGCATTTTTTGGAGTTCTCCGCTGAATCCTGCCGCGAGTTTAGCTTAGCAAGGATCATCCTGATTTCTCGCGCGTTTGATTTCATTTTGCGGCGAATTGATTTTGCAATTTAAATGTCAAATTTTTCGTCACTTTCCATTGATATTCCATTTTGACGGATATGAAATACATTCCGCGCCTTACAATGAACCGGAATTTGTGTCAAACGAATAATACTTTGATGTTTATAAATTATGGATTAGGAAATTCAATTTCATGTTATGAAAGTTTACGAAGAGTCGCGGAGAGCGAAAAAAAAAGGTTACGAGATATTATTACAATTGATTAAAGGTATCCGGCCGTGGAATTCAGCGGACTGACAAATATTGAGCATGAATTAGAAAGCACGTGAATAAAAGATCGCGACGTTAAAACGGTTGATTCCGCATGCCAAGGGAATTCTTACTGCTTCAATATTAAATTATTAAGTACAAATGCTGGGTATATAAAATTTGATAATTGTCTACTGGAAAGAAGCGTCGCTGAATATTTAACCGATAAATAAATAGAGTTATCGATTTCCGCGCAGGTTTATCGGATTTGCCAAACTGAAACTTATATTTTATGTATCGTGCAAAGTAAAGAAATTAAAATGGTCATTAATAGCGAAGATCACTTGCGGAAGACATTTATATTCATTTTTAATTATATGACTGTAGATTCAAAAAATAAAATAAACAAATTGACAAAAATTGTTTATTTATAGAAAAAAAATGGCTGAACAGTTAATTAAAGTTTCTATAGGATGTATGAAATATTAAGAGTTAAATAAATTTATGAGCATTCATAATTTGCGTTATATTAAATATCATATCTTAATACACTTGAACGATTGTCAATAATCAAAATTGATATCGATGAATTATGTTGAAATAATGCGATCGTCAGCTATAATAAACACCGGGCATTATTGTTCGTATGATAAACGGAGATCAACTGAAGCAGACGGTTTTAAATACGGAAAATTCTTTTATCTGTTTATTTTCTATCTCCTATCTTAAATCTACTGCGTTCACTGAAACGCAGGCTACGTTCCAAAACTTTACTCCGAGTATGAAAGAGTGAGATTTATCTTCGCGAAAAACAAATGTAAAAGAGGAAGAGATGTTTTTAAACATTTACGGTGAATGTTACTTAAAAGTTTTTTGAAATAAGGACAATGCCCCGTCCTTCTGTCCGGCCATCGTTAGGTTTTTGTTTATCGGTCCTATATTTCAGCATACAACTTTTGTTATAAAAGTTATTCGCAAAAATTTATTTACTTTTCAGTTCAAAGTTTCCGACATTGCGCACAGTCACCGGGTTAAATTCGCGATTTACGAATTCACACATTATGAGTATTTATTAATAATCGTAAACTATTCCACGCTTCGAAAGTTAATTGTTGCGATATAAATTATCTTTGCTAATATATCCTAATCTATCGAAAGAATTAATGTTGCACTGTGATATTTTTCTAATTTGCAAACCTATTTTACAGCTGAAGGAAACCATTGAACCAACTGGATAAAACTTTTGAATTATCTATCAATTATTCTTGGCTAAATTCATCACTAAAATTATCGCTGCGTCAGTTTCATAAAGTTAATTCTATAAATTGAACCGAAACCGCAGTGGTCAGCATAAATATTTCGCTAATATCATTTGAATTCAATATTTTTCATCCCATCATTTAGCGATGCAATTTTACATTTATAATCGTTTATTTACAGGTGAACGAACAGCGATTTAATATTCGTCGACTTTGCAATTGAAACTTATTATTATCATTGTACATATAAAATTGATTTTGATATTCCGCGCCGATCCGAATGTTCAATTTTGTATTCATCTTGTAATTGTATTTCGGTTATTTCATTACAGCACGGAGAACAATAATTCTGTCTTATTAACGTGAACAATTGTTTTATTATTTTCATACAACAAGAATACTGCATATGTGCACGCATATCTTTGAATTATTATTAAATAAATAAATTTCAGACGAATTTCTTCCAAAATTATTAACTCGCCAAAAACCCGCGGGTTTCAATTACTCATGAAAAACGAAAATGGGTCAAATGAGAGGAGCGGCTCCCGTATTATGAAAACATAATGTCCGTTAATAGTTTCGTCTAGAGCGTAGCCGGTTTTGATATTGCGGTTAGGTGTCGAGATTGGATATTAAGATTCGGGCATGGCTGTAAGTTGGGCCAATGCACGACACATGGCGTAACACGCTTCAAGCCTCGCATAACAAACTCGAAGCTTGTTTCATGCTGATGAGAAAAGTTGAAAGCTGCATTTTCAAATATCTCTTTGTCGGGCACGACAACCCGTTCTTTCACGGTATCGCCGGGATCCACGACACTGCATGTCGTGCTTATGGCGCATCTTGCGACACGAACCGACAAAATATCATGCACCAAAAACGAGCGACCCGGACCTTCCCGCTTGTACGCAATTTTCGTCGAAAAAGTCACGTACAAACTTGCCCCCTCCTACTCGTAAAAAGCCACCCGACATCTGCCGCGCGATTCCCTTGTTGTCGAGTACAAAAAACAAAAAAAAAAAAAAAAAGACAAAAATATGAATCACAAGTATCGAGAGCTGGTTCGTACGAAAGTTGTGACGTTTTTATGCGAAAGTTCGTTAATATTGTATCGAACTCGGTGCCAATCGAAGCGATGCCGAGGGGCTCGAAAAGTTATCGCGGAGTGTCTTATCGTTTGAGCGCGTCGATGGTTACTCGCCGGCGGTGGACAGTGAAAACAATTCCTAATAATAAAACTTGAAATCGCGCAGCAACTTGCGCGCGAATTTTCATTTCAATTCACGCCAAGAGGCTGTTATCAACTTCGCGGGATCTTCAGCGCCCGGGCAGCTGCCGTCGCAGGAAACTTGCGTCCCACGCGGACGAAAAGTCTCGCCATTTTTTGTGTATGTTACTTTTCGCCCGATTTTGCGGCGAAAATAATTACCTCCAACGAGATTGGGAGTATTGACCGAAAAAAGAGAGCGAAAAAAAAACTTTCCCACGTAAAATGTTTGCACGGATCCCCGGCCCTCACTCACGCTCTTTTCTGTTCCGTTATATCAAAGGTAAACTTCAAACTAAAGGCACTTTTTGTTGAGGAAAAATGTTAATTTGAAATTCAATTTATGGCCGGGCCAGTCTTACTGTTGGTTTTCTTTTGGATATAAAGTTTGCACATTTTTAGAGCGGAATTTGGAGCGAATTAATTTAATTTGGTATACAGGAGTGTTATCCTTTTGTTAATTAATTACCAAAATATATTAATTACATTTATAATCAGAAATAATTGACAATTTTTATTTCCACGCTAAATGAAGGTGGTTTGATGAGAAAATAATTCAATTTAACGCTATAAATATATTTTTGGTGACTTATTAACGGAAAGATTGAATTTTGTATATAATCTATTGATATATTGTATGTAGAAACGGAAGCTGATAAATTCATTATTGTTAACACTTCAGTTTTAACGTAATTATCAAAATATGGATGAATAATCAACAAATTTGTATGTAATTGCACATTTCTATTGTGCAACGGCATTGCGACAATTTTATTTTTATATTAAACTTTATAGCCATGTATTTTTTAATTATAACTATATTAATTATAACATGCTTTGTTTGAACATTGTAAACATAATGAACGTGAATATTTAAATAATCGATATCAATCAATCATCCATTATTATACGGGGATGTAAATTTATACGATGTATATCGGGCATTAATGTTTTTTTTTAATTTTCTTTACCCCATTTTATTTATCAATATATTATTTAAATTATATGAAGATTTAATAATGGAAAATAAACGAGGATATTGTTTACAATTAATAAATTGAATTAAAAGTAAAGTTGAGGAATTAACAAAATTACGACCGAATTGTTTAATTTTTTGTACTAATAATTGCTTCACTATATAGTGAATGCACGTATTTTCCAAACTAGATAAAAATTATTAACTTGTTTTTTGAACAATTGAGATTCAAATTTATCCCATTCGTCTTTTTAAATCTTGATTCATTTTGTTATGTAGGAAACGTACTTTATTACACAATAGACAAAAATTCCACATCACCTTCCATGCACTAAGACAAAAATGCAGGCATTTTTACTGCTTAAACTGGAATACAGAGACATTAAAGTGAAAGAATACTTTTAAGAACAATAAAACTGAACCGTTTAAAACAGCCAGTAAAGTTTTACCGTTCGCATTTGTCTGTTTTTGACAGTACCAATTCTCTTTAGTTGTCTACTCGAATTCCAACTTGAATTAGATTAATAAACCTTAATATCAATTAAGATTTATTATTAATACTATTCTCAATATATTATTCTTCATTATTATTTTCGATTTGATGTTTGTCGAGTATTGTAAAAATATACGTGCCCAGTTTACTAAGAGAAATTAATTTATATAAAAATTCTTGTACTATTTTCTGATTATCATTATTTCTCAGTTTTCGAAGATATCCTTAAATTAATATAAAATGCTCGAAATTATACCATTTCTCCTTTCTCAGTGTATGCTCGTCGATAATTTGATGAGATACATTATCGGTGTCGCGACGATTTCCTGCTATCAGATACAAATTCGTCCGTGTGTACACTGAGAGAAAAATTTGTGTAAAAATTGTAATCTTTGTTTGTAATTTGAGGACATGTTGGATAAAGCCAGAAAGTTACAATCGAAAATTATAAAATGTGCTCACAAAACACGTAAATATTATGATTTTTCACTTTATTTCTACAAATGTTTGAATACATTGTACAATTTTTGATTGTACTTTTCCCAACCTTGTCCATCATGTCCTCAAATTACAACGGAAAATTACAATTTTTACACAAATTTTTCTCTCAGTGTAATAAGCGTCGATGACTGCAAAAGCGGGTGGTGGTCTTTTTTTTTTTATAATCTCAAAGGATATTATGGCACCGGCAGCCGCGCGTGAAACATAAGCGAGAGGAATGATGTAGTAGTAAAATGCATGTCTGTGTATCCACTAAATAAACCGCGACAAGTGACGGCTTCCGTAATTTATTATTTCTTGGTTCTGACGTATCTTCTATTTCTCTCTCTCTCTCTTTCATACCCCGTGTCCCCCACGTTGCTTTGTTTTTCCCCTTTTTTTTTGTTTTACGACCGAGCACACGCCGCAGTCATGTTACGAATAACTGAACCTTACCCGAAGCGTAAAAGAGCAGTGTTTGAGCTTTTTTTACGATATCGCAGGGCAAATGATTGCACGAGGCGCGTGTTTTGTCTTTGAATCGCCGGCGCGATTGCCAATCGGCTTTGTTGCGCATACATTTTACGCGTTACACGTGTTACTCTTTTATGCGCTAAGCGTTACGCCTGCAAATGCTATGCGTCGCACGTTTAAGGCGTTACGCAAGTAACGTCATTACGCGATGTAACTGCGTTACGCCCATTCTCCCCTCGCGCCGCTTAAAGTGTCCGGACTCCGCTCGCGTTGCGTTTCTTTTAGTTCCAAAATTTGCGTCAATATTTTATGACATTTGTTATAGGGTACTCTTGAAAATAGCCATCAGAGTAAAAATGAGCACGATCAAACTGGACGTAATAAAATAAAATAAAATGATCATTAGAAGATCACAGAATGAGATTATATTGATGATTGGCCACTTTTGGATAACTATGTGTTATGATATTTATAAGATAGTGATCTAAATATGATCCATATTACATCATATATAGTCTCATTTTTTGGTTTCGACTGTAAAAGAATTAGAAAGAGAAAAGATGATATCGTTCCGAAAATATAATGTTTTTAAGAGTGAAAGAAAGATAATATATTGTTTTTATAGTTTTTAATAAAAGTGGATTATTGGTGGATTAAATCAAGTTAGCTTCACTTTGTTAAAGGAATGTTGTAATATAAAATGGGACGTAATTTTAATTGGGAAAAAAAAGACGACGGGAATTAAAAGTTGTAACGCGAGTTTAGAATATTATGCGAAAGTCTAATGTGAAATTGTTGCTCTGCCTGACCGCATGAAATGCTTTAATAATTACACTGAGAAAAATGAAATAGTATATTTATCAATAAATTCTGGGGTATTGAACCTATATGTACTCTGTAGGTGTAACTGTAATAATTTATGGGAAAACTAAGTATATGTAATGCATACAGTTCT
>JABFPN010005189.1:0-13615 GCA_022817305.1 Leptoteleia sp. ZL-2020 | reverse complement strand
TTCTATAAACATAGAATACTATACAATGTGTATAGAAAAAATTCCCAAAAATTATAAGTGATACACATACAAAGAACGTATAGGTTCAGTATTCCAGGATTTATTGCTAAATATGCTATTTATTTTTCGGTGTAAGAACACTGAACATTTTTCAATTTTGGATAAATTCAGACTTTTTCAGATTTCGTATTAATTAAGCCGATTAGAACTGAAGTTCAAAGAACTCTGCGAAACTTTGACAAACTCTAGAAAAGTTTTCAAATGATCTCTACGTTTAAAATTTTTTTCATAATAATTTATTCATAAAATCTCGGAAAAACTATTAAAAATTTGTAAAAAAAAAAAGTCTTTGAAAATTTCTAAAAATATTTCCTTAGAGCATCGCAGAATTTCAAACTTCATTTCTAATTGATTTGATGAATATCTCTATTTTTTAAAGTTTTTATAGAATAAAATATATAAAATTTCAATTGTAGCAGGTTTGTACTGTTTTTTAGATTGTAACACCTCTATTTTCTTTTATTAAACTTATTAAATGAATGAAATATATTTAACATTTTATAAATATATTTGTTTGTATCTGATACATTTCAAACATTTATAATATCTTAATTCCAACACAACTTAATGAATTAATTCGTCTGCAATAAATTATATTAAATCCACTCTGTATATTAGGATCCCTTTTTTCCTACAATTCAATTCTTCAATATCACTCTGTTATTTTCAGTTTCATTACTTTTACACGCAATTTTCTTTTATTCAAACGACTGATAAAAGTAGAAGTTCATTAGATTTTTTTCATCAAAGGTTCGTCTGTTTGACATTCCGAATTGAAATAAATTGAACCGAATTGTTGAGTGTAAATGACATTCCCTTTCTACGATTAGGAATGTTCATTAATTAAAAAATATCGTTGATGAAGAAGGAACTTGGTATTTCGCATTGTTGTCACGCGTGTCACACGCGTGTTTCGATTAGAAAACACCCCGGAAAACGGTGTGAAAGATCCCGAAGTAAGAACATCGGTTCTCATCACCGGGGATTAAACTGTTATTACGGTCTTGCCGAGGACGACGTTGCTGCATATTGAGCGCGAAAATTAAAATACTGAGCGAAAGTTTGCGCATTGGATAACGTACAGTATTGCTGTCAATATTGCAGTCCAGAAATGGTGGCATCCATTGAAAGACTCGACATTCAGACGAGCCAATTTTTTCGATTGACACGCGTGAAACAAATTACTGTTTATATTATAAATCTGAGACTTTCGTGAATATAAAAAATGGGCGCACTTTCATGTAGAAATTGTATATTAACGAATAAATGTTAAAAATTTAATAAATATTTTAGATATTAAATTCATGGTATTGAGTTGAAATTAATAGTTTGTGATATTGATAAATTCTACTTTTTATCTCCTTTACTTTTTAAGTATAAAAATATTTAATTCAGTTCGAAATAAAAGTACGCACATTGAATGGAAATATTTTTACGAGTACAGTTAGATTACTTAAAACAGTAAATTTATTGAAGTTCAATACTGACAGATATTTTTAACTCAAGAGAATTATTTATTAATAATTTTATTTCAAGAATTTGGGCTCGTAGTACATTTAAAATTCGAGAATGAATGCCATTTAGGTTGCACCATTGATGCAATTAAAAATCAAATCGTTTTATATTTTCAAATAGCAATGGTTAAAATTCAAATTGTTAATATTACCATTCAAAGTGCCACCCTTGTAATTTAATTTTTTTCAGTTTAAACCAGCCTGTTGCTGTTCAACTACGACGGTCATGATAGTCTAATTTTCTTGGTCGTTGGTGCGTAAAGTTTTTGTTGTGCTATTTTTTGCTCCTGTATTGTAACTTCTGATGATTTTGAAACCAAGGTAAAGTAGGGGTATTTGTTTACATTACAACTGCATTTAGTGCATGCTTGAAGTACATTTAATTGTGTAGTAATTAGTTTCGTGTAGTTAAACGTTTGTTTGCGCATCTTTCTCGACTGACCTTATTTACCTAATCTAAATCACGTCCCTGGGAAGGAATGGGGGAAGTATCTCATTGTGACCTGCAATGTTTTGAAACTAAGAGATCGTTTTTAATATGTCCCTAAATTTATTTTGTTTTTAGATGGTTCGAGACTATAAGAAAGACACAATTAGGAAATCACGGTCTATTGAGGAAATGGACAATGCTGTTAAGGTTGTTATTTGTAGTCAATTTGGATATTTGAAGGTTCCGAAGAAATTTGATGTTTCTCAGTATACTCTGGAAAGATATGTTAAAAAAGGAAAGGGAAATCCTGACTACAAGACTGAAAGAATAGCTGGAAAATTTAAAAACGTATTTACGAAAGAGCAGGAGAAATGGAGATTGTTACTTACTTAAAAACTAGTTATTTGGTCTAACAATGAGAGACTTGCGTAGCTTAGCTTATCAGTTGACTGTAAGAAATGGCATTGGTCACGGATTTCAAAATGAAATCACGGGCCAAGATTGGGTCAATGGATTCTTTAAGAAACATTCTTCTTTATCTGTTCGCAAACCCGAAGCAACATCTGGTGCAAGAGCCATGGGCTTTAATAAAGTAGCTGTAGGTGTTTTTTTTTATAGTTTTAGTCACCTAAAACTAAGTAAATATAGAGTAAGTTTATTTTTTCTCCTATTTGTACGTTTTTATAATTAGTTGTCCTTATCACTCCATTTCATGCCCAGGGCAGAAAGGGACAAATGACATAACTTTCTGCTTTTTAACAACAAAATTTATTACTTTTTTTGACAATATATAATTTTAGTTTTTTAAATTAACTCTTTTATATTTGTTAAACAAATTTTCAACTTGGTACGCTATTCTGCCACGAGTTCCCCTACTATATAATGAAATTATTTGGAATAAATACAAACTGGATTGAGTATAATTATATTCTTTTTATAAAAAATAGAATTTATAATTTCACAATATTGGTGCATTATATTGGTGTACAAATTCAGATGTAATTTTAACTAGATTATTTATTTCAAATAATTTAAATCAATTTTTATCAATATTGTAGAAATTTCAATAAATAATAAATATAAATATTGTTATTTTTACTACTCCACTTTTTACTTCATGTATAATTCATTTTTTTATGTTTTTAAAATCACTGCACACATAATTCCACGTTCTTATTATGATATTGTCTTTTATCCTCATTTTCTCTCGTTTTAATAGGATAAAAAGGCGTGATAATGTGTAGAATTATATTAAAACATTACTAACACAGTTGTAAAAATTTTATGTTCTAATTAAAAAAAAAAACACTCGAGTTATTGAATACACGTTCTTTCCATTAGATATAAATCATGTTGTTTAATGTGATCTTTGAATAAATTCATATAACGTGTTCTGTTCAATTAATGGCATGCCTACATCGCACAGTTAAATTATGTAATAAAACCATTTTCTCTCATGACGTATATTCCATATAAATTTTAGTGCATATTATTTCGTCATAAAATTCCATGCAAAATTGAAGTGGCGGACTTACGTTATTTTTACGCACACATAAAAGGATAAACCAAATGTAAATGCTTTGAATGCGACTTGTCGAAACGATGAGACGCGGATAAAATATTTACAAAATTATATTCCACACTTTGCATCCGCGTAACGTTCTTTCTGTCCGTACGAATACGCATTTCAGCGATGTAAAAGAATAACAAATTGGATTCCAGTGGGTAAAAATAAGTAGATGTCATTGTGTTGAGTTTCACGATTGTAAAATGGATTGTGACGAATTTATTTCATCGATCGGATGTGCGGTTTATTGTTCCACTTTTAACCATTTGTTATTACGCTTAAATTCATGGTTTAATATTATCCTAATCTTTAGGATTAGGTTTTTTCTTTGCCATTATAGAAAATTCAATTTACATAATCTTTTTTTTTATAATCAATATGGCTTTAGGAGGAGTATAAATATAATTTAATTTCGATATTAAACTTCGAATCTCTTAAAGTTATTATTAATTATAAAGTTAATTGCTTAATTATTATATTAATTTATTAGCTATACAATTTTGCACAAAATTATAATCAATTTCAACATTTAAAACGTCACATTCTCATTATTACAATTTAATATTACGGAAACGGTTATTGTCAGGTACAATTTTGTTGCGAACAACGCCCACTTTAAAACTGCTCGTCGGTTTTCCATTTGTTAATTAAAATAACGAACAATTTATGCTAATTAATGCCATCCGTCATTCGCTTTTTCAAACTGCGCACTCACGACGTCAAATTACGTTATCTTAGAAACCGCGAATAATTTGCCAGCTTGATTTAGAATCCCCACAGTCCCTTTACTCCTGCAGTATCCTATTCCAGGCGTGTAATATATAGAAAACTACACTCGGGCCGAAGAGGATATCATTATAATAATTACTCATAGCTTTCATCTTGCTAGATTCCCGAGAACAAAACAGAGGGATCGCAACGCGTGCACCGTGGATTCTAAACTCAGTCTAAAATCATAATGGCCTTTTTGAATCGAGCTTCCGCAAATCTTATGAAATTTCCTTTGAAGGCTTTTGACGTGCGATGAATACCTATGGCGTTCCGCGTTATGGTTTATGATGAATATGACGGTATCGCGTTACTCGGCCATACCTCTTCTGACCCGGTCCTTTTTACCGCGCTCACAAATGTATAATTCACTCGATGAACGAGCCCAAGGTTTATGACGTGATATTAATAGAGAAAAACGCTGCTTTTCTATATCGATGCACAGGAAGCCGCGGACGAGTCCTCACAAATTCTCACGATCCGTTCTTTTCTCCTTTTTGTTCGATAAACAATTATTCCTTCTGAACGTAATTTGTACTCTGCATGAACAAAAGAATTAGGAGGTACTTCTAATCTAAAATAGAAAGATTATCTAAAATATAACATTCTTTCTGAGAGTATAATAAAATGAATTTAATTCTTGCGATAATTTATGGGTTTGATTATAATTGTCAACAAATATATATTTTATGTCACTTACTGTATAGTATTTTACATTTACAATCCTACCATATTATAAATAATTTCTAGAATAAAGTAAAATAATGATATTATTTTGGGAATTACGTAAAATTTGTTTGTTGTTTTAACACGTAAAGAAGAATGATTGAAGGATTCGAATAATTTTGCGAAACAAATTTGTAGTTCAATATATAAGTACAGTGACCTGTCATTTTTCGTATCAAAAGAGGGTAACGTGCTAACTCAGAATACGTATTCCGATTGGGACATATAGAATATGCACGCATTTCTGGTCAAATCACTGCGGCTTAGCATATCAAAGCCTTTATTGTCAGTGGTCGAGCCTCCGCGTCTCGGCTTGTGATCAGAAGTTCTGCCAACTCAATATCCCTTTACAAATTCCTTTGGGAATATGAAATGCAAAAATATTTGGACATATGCAAACATCGAATATCATCCCGCGGACTTTGCGGAATTGAACGTCAATTCTAATTTAAGAATTGAATTTTCGATTTAAAATTATTTTTAATTTTTCGCAAAAATCTGCATAAGCTAATTTAAAAGTGGTACTAAATTAATTTGAAAGAAAATTCGTTCAAATATATATATATTTTTTTATTTGTTTTACTTATTATTATTTTGATGAAGTATAATCCATAAAGTTTTTGTATCATATATTATTTTGTGGTATGTTTTATAGGTCATAGAAATCAATTAGTAGTATTGTTATAAAGTCGTATTTTCATCATCAGTTCTTATTAGTAACGTCTCGTGCTCATTTATGCCACTTTTATCAACTTCTTAAGAACAATTCTGTTTCTAAATGATTTATCCAGAATGAACAACCATCATGGCAGCTAGGCATTGCTCTCTCAAGCATACTTGCGGGTAACACCGTACGTCAGTGGGGAAATTTATATTGCATTTGAAATCTCAACAAATTTTAACGTTTAATGCACTGTCTCTGTGGTATTTTGCATGTTCATAAACATTGACTTAGTGGCTGTTAAAGATTAACTATTTCTCAAGCAAATATAAAAAAATCTGATTTAAAGTATTATCTAATAATTTAGAAATATTTCTATTCTTGTATATGGTATAATATACGTGCAAATTCTCTTTTGAAATACATTTTCATACACTGTATATGGAGGGAGCAAATATTTACTCTTTTTATTAGACTAGATCGCAATTACCAATAAAGGAATAATTCTGCGTAAGCATCATAATAAAGTTCAACAACTTTTTATGCAACTTCTTTTTCCGTTCTTCATCGAACTGTTTCAGAAAGAGCAATGATATAATGCAAAGTGGCAATGTCAGCGACTGCACTTGGAAAATGAGCACACTTTTAAGACGTTGCGTATATTTCATAACCATAAGTCTGGAAGATTGCGCTACCTCTGAAATCTGAAATGCTTGGTTGCGAAACTAATCGAATAAGATTCTTAGCATGGCATGTAGTATGCAGGTAGCGTAGATGGTGCGAGTTGAGGGAATAGTAATTTCCTAGATTTAATTAACTAATTTGTAAATGTCGGAACCGTGCTATACCAACCGAGTCACGTAAACAACTGGGGTCCTCTTGGATTTCACTTCCGTTTAGAATGCATTTGTACCAATCGCCTTTTCCTACATATGTATACATAATTCATTGTCAAATGTGCGTTTCAAGTTCTTCAGACGGCACCTGTAATTGTGGACAAGCTGAGCTAATTCCAGCGTCTCGGACCGAATATCAAAGTACAAATCCCTGGCTTGATTGCTGTTTGATTTAGATTAAGTCCAGGCTTGGTCCGCGATTTAGCTAACCAAAATTTGATCTTCATTTATCAGCTGTATCGAGCGAATATTTTGTTCTTTATAATTAGAGTATGATCTTTCGAAAGCAAGTGGGACTGAAGAGTAGAATATTTCCAAGTACTATATGTAATTAAATGTTTCCTTGCGTTTTATTTAATTCTATTTTCGTCCCGTTCCAAAAGTTGCTTAATAGAACGTGTTGTAACAAACATTTACATAATATAATGCATTATTTTTTCCCGTCATTTTTAAATCCTTCTTGTAATTATTTTCAAGTATGAGAGGTCTAATATTTCTAAAACCTAAATTCAACTATTTAAATTTTACATAAATGATCCATCAGTTTAACTGAAACGCACTCCAATATGCATTTGGAAAATCGTCTTAAATGTGACGGTTACAAATGTTATGTCTCATTCTTCATTCATGTCTACCATTTGCTTGATGAACTCGCGGTTAAATTTATTATTTTAAAACGCCGACAATGAAGCGAAAATTTTCGCAATGCCTCGTCGTAATTCACTTTATTTAAACGTCGCATAAAAATTTCGATACAATCTCTAATTTCATTCCGTTTTCTCAACATAAACCACATCGAGTATTAGCCAGTTCTCGTAAGATACCGATCGAAAGATACCGATGTTGATCAGATAACCCAACAATTGCGTTTCAGTATTTATTAAATCAGTCATTGATCTAATAATCAGTATACATCATGAACCTTGTCCAAATGTCGTCGTAACTTTTATTACGATTTTATTGCAAACATAATAATATTTCAGAATAAGATTTTCAGTTTCTCAATCTACATTAAATGTTAGCATTGCGGTTGGGTATTTTCGCAATCGCAATTAATGTCAATATTAACTAATAAAAATGTTTTTAATCAATTGCCCCATTGTCTATTAAGACATATCAAATAATGTTAATTTATTATTCTTATTATTGTTCATCTATGTTGATTTTCTATCCGCAATTCAAATAATACCAGCTGTTTACATAAAAATAAACCTAATATCATCGAGATGAAGACGGTGAAGTTGACATTGAAGACATAGACGGTGGCGGAAGGCCGAAAGTCTACGATTCAAAAATAAATTTTACATTGTTTAAATGTCACCGGGAATTTCAAATTTTTTTTATTAAAACCGACGGAGACTCGTTTGCATCCCTAATAATTATTATATTTTTCTGTTTCATAGAAACCTAAAGATTGTCGTACAATCCAATTTCAAGCCAATTTAAGCAAATCTAATTCACGCGGTAGAAAAAAGAGCATATCACATGTGCTATCTAAACAAGCCGTTGATTGCGAAGCGCAACTTCCGCTTCCGTTGGCGGCTCCTGGAAAAATATAATTACGCGTACGGGGTGGCTGACAAAAATGAAACAACAACGACGACGACGACGACACTGGCATAATTACGCGAAGCGGTTGAGTTTCAGCCGATAATACTGGTTTATATCGGGCGGACGATTGTTAATCAAGCCGTTACCGGGAGGTTTTCTGTTGCGCTCCTTCCGTGAGCATTACGTTGCCTTTTCAAATGTATCCCCGGCAATCTTGGCCGATGCCGGCGATAGGATAAACGGGCCATCACAAAGCGATATTAACGCTCATTTGGCGCTATAAATCAGCCTCGTTTTGCGCTCTTTTTCGGCAAACGCGACAGGCTGGGAACGGGATCCCGGCATCGCTTATTTATCGCATTTGAATGCAGATGATTCGAGGGCTGCGAGTGCTCATAAACGGGCATAAATGAGGATAAAGTGGCGCGCGCGATTTTCCCCGGGCCGCCTTGTCAGGAAGTAGTCGAGTGATCCATCTTGGGCCCGCGGGCTCCAAGCGCATTTTCTACGCGCGTCTCTCAAACGCCTCCTCCTCCCCCCCCCCTCCTCCTCGGGTGTACCTCGACGATCCGCCGGGATAAGCGGCCAACCGTCAAGCGCCTTCCTGCCAATCATCGGGCGCGACCATTCGCATCTGCATTGTGGGATACGAGGCGTTTTCATTTCATAAATCATAAGATCGCGGAACGAGATAGGCCGTGTCATAAATTTCGTTTACATTATCCCCCGGTAAAAAGAATTATTCCTTGTGCAAGCCGGTTGCGAATGTTATGCAAATGTTGCACGGGGCCGGCGTGATTCTTTCGAATGAAAACGTTTCGTGCGGCAACGAGTTATTTAGACGTGCTATTTTGGTTTGGACGCTTTTTCTTCTAGTCCCCATGTTTGTGCTCGTTTGGAATATCATTTCGTTGGCTGCTTGTTTCGGTTGGATATTGTTTAGGAGGCTTTTGCTACTTTTCGTTTGCCTTTACTTTTAGCATTTCGTACGGATCTTACTCGTTTGATGTAAATTTTACTCTTTTTATATTTTCAAAAATAATATCAGACTATGCAGATAAACTTGGTTTTCATGCTTGTGTTGCAATCACTGTGGTATAAATTGTAGCAATATTAGGTAGAAATTGCTGTGCACAGGTTTTTTGCCCATAGATGATGACAAATACTTTGTATTATGATTTGTATAAGTCAGTATAAAATTTGAGTTTCAACTTTTTATTTTTTATTCATTATATTAAATGCATACAGTTGCTTAAACGTTTTTGTTATATTTCGCATACAATAAAAAATTAACATGTGATTACGATTGAAAGTTATGTATTCAGAATTTATGGACGGTGTATCCGTGCACTCATGAATGTCGTTTCGTACCAACATATTTCATAAAACTTTTAAACGACTAATTAAAATTACGATGAAATTATGAATTTAATTATAATACTTTTTTGTTGAAATGAAAACACGAATTCTACAGGTTTCGTAATATATTTCATTTCGAATATTATAAAATTGTTTAAAATGTATCATACACAGGATGTATTTACCAAACATTAATCATACAAGGTATTTTATAATGATTATAAGCAATCCAGTTTTACTTCACTCAAGAACAAATTAAGCTAGCTCTTTATTTTGTCTCGTGATTGACACGGCGCATGTCATTATAGATAGAGAATAACCGATTAATAATCAAAGAACGACGCACTTTTTTTATAGTGCAAGTAAAAGAACCGTCAGGGTATAACGAGTTGAATAATTTTTTGAAATAAAACTGACTTCATTCTGAACAGAAATAGTTTGTGAAGACAGGGCAAAAAGCAATTCAGCGAAATGACGTATAATTTTACTTTATTTTTATTATGAAATATGCGTTATAATTCATCAAAGATATGTAAAAATAAAATATTTAAATTTACTACGATTCAATTCGTATCAGTAAAAAAATTATAATAAAAATGAGTATAAATTCTTATAATTTAAACGAATTGTATCAATTAAAATTTTCAATGTTGCTAAAAAAAAAAAAGATAAAAATCTCATAAGAATTTCATTTTGATAATGTAGTGCACTTTTTTTCATATATAAATAATGAAATTCTTTCTAATATATTATCTATGTCTGACGTGTAAATGATGAAAATAAATAGATGAAGAAAAACATGGTTATATAATTAAATAAATTCATGTTGTATTTCAAATTAACATTTGAAATTTCAACTTCTATTCAGACGCAACAATTACCATGACGAAATTGTAATAGTTAACTGAATAATCAATTCCAGCACTTAAATGCAAAACGATATTCGTCAAAAGTAAATGATAAATCGAATTCAAGACTGGAGCAAAATGAAATAAATTGCATGGAATAATTAATCCATCCATTTATTGATGCGCAACATGGAAAATCACCTAAAACATTGCGTATCTCGGATGTTTAACGAACATTAATCATAAGAAATATTTTATAACGTCGACACGCGATCCAGTTCTTCGACTTGCCGAGAAGAAATGGAACTTGCGAGCATTGAATTTTATTTTTGCTCGATGATCGACGGGGCAATCGCCGGAATCATTGACAGGTCATTAAATGTGGCGGAAAAAAGGGAATAAAATGGTAACGTAGGATACGTAATTATTTGCTTCTGATTACCCGTCGCTGCAATTACAGTCACCTGTCGCAAATCAAACTCAAATTAGCTTAATTGTAACCAAATGGTTACAGCTATCTATGCGCGCGCAAACAGATGGTCAACGCGGAGTCTTTGGATGTTTCAACGTTCAAAGTTTTTCGCGCGTCATTTTTCAAGTCCTATGCGTATGCGTGTAACATAATTATCGAGTGAAAAAACATGGCAATTAATACCAAATTGTTACGTCACGATTACATCAATAAAATTTTTTATTGTCAGGATGGGCCTTTGATTTAAATGATGATTACGACGTACATGTCCAGGTGATGGGTACGCCATATCGCTAATGACGCTTCGGATAATTTCAAGTTGATTTCGAATTTTATAATTCTATGGCGAAATTAAAATTTTTATTTATAAGTTAATTTCGTTTTTTAATAATTTAATAAGGTGTGTAAAGAGGTTTATTTCGTTACTCAATGAAGAGATTTTTTTTTCTTTTTAAGAATTTGGTTTTTTATATGAATAATGCTTTCTGCAAAAAAATTCGAAAACAATACATATCCGAAAATCACTACTGCATCTCATCTTTTTACAAGCTTTTGAATTCCATGCTAGAATGACTCATTTTTTGCATCTCTGTAAGAGTGGAAGTGCTGCTAAGTCAGGCCATCAGTCATTTATGAGACTTAAGTGATAATTTAATTATTAGATGGGTTGGGACTTTCCATTTCAGCACTTCCAAGTAAGTTTTCGTCGATTATTCAACATCTAGACGAATGTTGTCACGCTGTAAAATCACTTTGTCATGTCTTTGCTCGTATTTCGGTCATTTTTTCCTCAATGCTCGGCTCAAACGCATCAGTTGTAGTCGATAGCGATCTCCCGTGATGGTTTTGGTCGGTTTGAGCAGCTCATAATAAATTACACCCAGCTGATCCCACAAAATGCAGAACAGAAGTTTGGAACCATGGACTTTGGCTTTGACGACGATGTTGATGCATGGCCGGGATTACCCTATTATTTTCTACGTTTACGGTTATCGTAGCATATCCACTTTGCATTGCCAGTCACGATACGATACAAAAAAACATTTCATATTTTACCTTTGAAGCAGTTATTGGCACATGAAAAGACACCATTCGATGTCTTTTGGCTTCAACTTGTTCAACGCCCAATTTCCTTCCTTCTGAATTATTCCTAAAGTTTTTTAATATTTTTGACGATGTCGTTTGATGTTTCTGCAAGTTGTGGTCTCTAAATGTTGTGAGTGAATGAAAAGTGTCGAATTTCCAATTTCCTTATAGTTATTTTTTATAAATGGATTACCATTTGAAAATGCAAACGTGCAATGCAGACAACGCCATCCGTTGGAGAACAACGAGAATTTATTAAAGGTTTTAATGTAATGTTCCTTTAATATATATGTTCATTCACGCGTTACGAGATGTAGCGTGACGACTCTATGATGTAGTATTTTTACCGCGTGACGACTGGCGCGCGACTGAGCATATGATCGCTCGGCAGGCAGACACCATTGTAGTCACATTTAATAAAATATACTTTTGAGATATAAGAATCTTTTGGGATTTGCGTCAGTTAAAATCGTTCGCAAAGTAATAACCGAAATTTACCACCAATGCGTTGAAAAAATAGTTTTAGAAAACTGTTATATCAATTCCTTTTATTTCAATATACTTTTGCGACCTTGAACACAAGCGCTATTTCATTCGACAATTTTCTTTTTTACCCGGGCAAATCATTTACTCCTCGCCTGTACAATGTAAAACGGAACGTCGCAATTTGGCACAGTAAGAGCGAATTTTCAAAAGCAATTAGCCGGATTAACGAAAACAGCCGCGTTCAATTTTGCCGGCGACATTCCGTTAGCCCTTTCTCATTTCCCCTTCGTGACTGGGGCCCCGTCCATAATTTCGGTGCAAATTTTTTGACGCAAAATTCGGAATCGCTGAGCCCGCAACATTGTTACCTCCATACACGAGGCGAAATTACTCAATTTACTTATATTAATTTCAGTGTTACAACGGTGCCGCCGCCGGTCACGCAGTGCTCCATTCGAGGTAATAACCCTAACTGCAGTTGGAAGAAGCCGCAGCGTTCAATGAGAGTGCATAAATTTTTTTAACAAAAAAAGTGCCAATTCCATTTACATGTCATTCGCGTTTCTCCGGGTGCACGCCTCCCTCCCATCCCCCCTCCACCCCTCGTTCGACGACGATGTTTCCGTCCTTCTTCGCGGGAGCGTTCCTTCCACTTCGGCGTCTTCGTTCGCCTTCGACGCGCCGGTCGTTTTTGCCTGGGTGTCGCGGCACAAAAAGACAAGGACGAAAAACGAGACGCGAGAAGAAAAAAGGGGCGGCGGATGAAGGGCGGGGGGACCGAGGCAACGAGCAGGATAACCTGTGGAAGGCTGAAAAAGTTCGGATTCGTACATAGTGAACGAATTAAGTTGTATCCGCGTGCGTTCCGCGAAGGCGTCCGGTTCTCGGGCCGGTAATCCCTCGGCAACGACCATAGACTTGCCTTCCTTTTTCCGTTAATGCGTATATCGATTGCCGTAGGCGTGACCGGAGAGCCCGGTCTCCACGCTTTGGCGATGCAATTAAATTATATACCCGGGAGGGCAATTATCGCGCGCGGATAAAGAAAAGTCGAGGGCGCGGGTCTTAACCGTCGTCGGGCCGATAAAGAACGGGCGTTGCAGCGCGCGAGCGCGTCCACGCCGTTGTCCGCTAATCGCGCTGTCGTTCTCGTTAATAGACACGCGTGGGGGGGGGGGAGGGGGGGGGGCG
>JABFPN010005188.1:0-13616 GCA_022817305.1 Leptoteleia sp. ZL-2020 | reverse complement strand
TCTCCCAGAGTAGTATAAATAAAATGTACCAACATTTGACACATGACAGTTTACCTAACCTAACCTAATTTAAGGCAGCGTTTCTATCAGACGCGCATTCAGTGGAATACATTTTCCTCATGCATATATAGGGAATTCATGTATTAAATATTTTGTTTTATTACTATATTTAAATAAGTATGCTTGAATCACCCATACTTTAAAATATAAATTAAATAAATTATCAAGTTGTTGTAATAAAACATTTATTACCCTACAAGTATGGCTGGATTTTCCATACTATTTTTTTCAGTGTATTGGGATTTCTCTTGTACTTCATCTCAGTGCACCCAGAAAAGAATTCGGTAATCGGCTAGTGCATATGCAGAGCTGAATTTCGAGTCAAGTAAATAAGCTTATATTGGATACAACTCCCATTTAGAGTTGATATAATAACAACATTTTTCTGTCATATTTTTCTCATTATATTTACCCGAACATTTAGTAATCAGTGAAGTATTAGTTTCCCGAACCAATAAACCACGAAATGATTTTACGTCAGTTTTATTGCAATTGTTAATCCAAACTCCCCCCCCCCCCCCTACCTCCCTCCGCCGGGTGTAAAAGTTTCGCCGAACAAAAATATGACGCCAGGCCGCGGCGCGGATCTTTAAAGGGCAATACGGTATTCGAGAAGTAGTCCATATTACGTGCTATCCGTATTTTCACACGGCTCGCTACCGCGAAGACACCTTCGCATTTAGAGTAGAAGCGCGCGTACCTTGCCTCGACTAAAGGATGAGCCCTCCCCGTGCTCGAGTCGCGAACTCGACCTTTAAGACGGTTACGAAAGTCGCGCCGCGGTATTCCAGATGCCGCAGCTAACGAAACGTTCCGCTAACAATGATGGTACTGAATTTCTGCCGCGCTTCAAGTATAAATTAGAGACAGACAACTTCATTTGCGACTTGCCAGCGGCCCTGGTGTAAGTGTACGACAAAAAAGGATTACGAACTCGTTGGAGATTCCGAGAACTTTGCAAAATATTTGGCCAAATTTGCGCCAAAATTATTGCTCCAAAAAGTTTGCGTCAAAATTCATCTACATCTAATTATGATCAATTATTTTGTTCATGATTTGTACTCGTGTAATATTGTAATACATTAATCTCATACCTTGGCAAAGAAATCGTTTAATTATTTGGATAAGTAAAATATGGACAAAGCACTTTATGAAGTTCAAGAATCTTGAACGAGATACACTGAGAAAAATGTTGAAAAAATTGCAATTTTCCGTTGTAATTTAAGGACATGTTGGATAATGTTGCAAAAAGTACAATGTATTGAAAAATTTGTAAAAATAAAGTTAAAAATCATAATATTTAAGTGTTTTATGAACACATTTTATAATTTTTGATTGTAACTTTTTGGCTTTATCCACTATGTCCTCGAATTACAAAAAAAAAAAGATTACAATTTTTACAAAAATTTTTCTCTCAGCGCAGTAATGTTTTTTATCGTACATTTCTACCAATGGGCCTTTCGTAATTTAACCCCCTTGCCCAATTTGGCAACTACATTTACGCAAATCCGGCATTGCTGATTCATTCACTTGATTAAGAAGTCTTATTTTGTTTGATGCAAAAAAAAGAGAAAAAAAATTTACGAGCTCTCGTCAACTGGGATGCTTTAGAGGATTCTTTAACGTGCGTAATTAAAATGGATTTCGTACCGTTAGTTAGCGAATTAATTGCATTAAAGTAAACATTTGTCAATGAAAATTTAAGCGAGCGGCTCTTTATCGTCAAAGAAATGTTTTTAATCATAATTTTAACTGAATTATGTGTTAAGCAAACTACTGCGCGCAAAACAGTTTATTCGAAACGTTTTTCCGTGACAATTTTCAAGTTGAAATAGCTTTAGGTTCATAGAAAAATATGCTAACTTCGTTGGAATGATAGTGGTCGGATAATTAAATGTGAGTAATTTGATGATACATAGTTTTTGCAAAAGTTTCATTTAATCAGTTGATTATAAAGGATAAAACAATCTCTTGCGCACACAATTTCTTTTATCAATATTTGCTAATTAATTGTTCCATTAACTAGCTTTTTTAAGCCCGAGTATTCGCGAGCCGAAAGTCTTTGTTGAAAAAATATCATTTATCTTTTATCGCGAGCTGATACATTTCGCATATACGCTTTGCTGCAATTTAATACATATTTCCTCTCATTAGTATATTATTCTACCATCACGCAGCGGTGTTTCGTAATGTTCTAGTTAAAATTGAATTGCTGTTACAATAAAGTTTCAATAAAGTCTACAATGTTTCTAAAATACGCAAGTTTTAACAATGCGTCTATTGTCGGAATCGTCATAAACGAACATTCAGACAATTTTGCAACATTGCCTCGACAGAAGCACGAGCATAAATTTGTCTGACTTCATTAGTTTTAAACATACGTATTTATGTCTTTGTCATACTCACATAATGTGCAGGCTTTGTTTCAAAAGCGGCTGCAAAAGCGCCGTGACATTTATTACTAAATTCTGTAACGTTCGGGCAACGCGAACGCAACATCATTGTTTTCCAATTACAGCATTATTAACATCGTAATATATAATAATATTAATAATGTCAGTAAGAATCATAAATTTGTTTAAATACGTCGAAATTATTGTGCAAATTTCTTTTTTGCAAGAGCAGCTTTTGTTGCTGCAATTTATTTGCGAATAATACCCGTGATAATGATTTAATATTGCGCTCATTTTGGGGCCGCTACATCCTTCGCGCAAATTTCGTCGGTTACGTAAATTTTCGTGAGCTGTTGCGGCAATTCGCGGCGCAATTGTTAAGCGGCACAATTCTACAGGTGTCCACAAAAGAGTGCCCGGTATTTTTAACTGTTTACGGCTGCCCGGGATTAAATCGCGAATTTTTTCGTACGCGCGCTTTGCCAATATAAACCGCGACCAAGAAACGCCGAGATCAAGTGTAATCGAACGTGATCGTAGCTAATGGTGAGACTGACATTTAGGTACAATCATTGTCTGCCGCGGCGGACGCAACATCGATTCCTAGATTTATGGAAGCAATTCAAAGTTTCGTGCGCATTTTTTTTCCTCTTTATTTTTTTTTTCGTTTTTAATTATAGATATAAAACCAATGGCTCGCGTATGCAAAAAGTTTGTCCCGCGTCTGGCGTGAAATGAACTACCCGCTGATGATTTATTAAAATGAAATATTTTTGCAGCCGAGTGAAAAGAAAATGATTACGACAAATTGATTGACATTTTGAATCGAATCGGCTTCGTGATGTTTTGAAATTAAATTGTTTCAATTTTATCCGTTATTCAGGTGACTGAGTCATTTCGTAATAATAATGGTAATAATAATGGTAATAATAATAATAATAATGAAAGTGAGTTTAAATGCTTAAAAAAGTGTACATATTTTTATACTCAGATAAATTTGCTTAGTTCACCAAATAAATTTTTTAAGTTCTCCAACATTTAATTGGATAAATCAAAAACAATAAAAAAAAATTGTCAAAAGCAGACGATCGTGTTGTGTATAATAATTAATTAATTATTTAATATGAAGAACTGTATTAAAACAAGGTAACTTTACACAATACATCGTACGAAAAGAGCAGCAGAATTGATAAATCAAATTCACTTTAGAATTTACCGACCAAACGAACAAAGGTTAATTATATTTAGCATTTGTTGTAAGTTAACGAATAAATAACTAAATTTGTATAATTATTTAAGTTTAAATTTGAATATAACTGTATTTTAAATTTGTTCTTATTGCTGGTTTAAAGCCGAAGTAAAAATTACTTTTCACGGTTTTAGATCGGTCGCAAGTTGAACAAATATTAAATATAATTCAAATAAAGTTAATTAAATAAATCCATCGACACAAGTTTTAATTGACTGTGCTAATTTTTATCTCAAAGTGTAACGACCCTTTTTTTACAGTTCCGTCAAGTGTTCTACAAAATTAACATAATTCTTCTTGTTAGATATACACGTCAACCAAGCTGCACTATAATTGTCACAAAAACCAAACTAAATAATTTCTTAGTTGACTGCGTTAAATCTTTCACCGAGTGCAGTTAAAACGTGTATCGTTTTTGTTAATTTGCGAATGTCTTGTCTCGTGTCGTTCGTGCTGATTTATTTTCCTTAACTGCGCACGAAAAGTTGCGCACATTTTTTCACCGCGTGTAATATTTTATTTCAATATATAATTATAAGCAATTTTGTTATTCTAAAATTGAATGTTTATGTCAAAATATTGCCCGGATCGCGGACAAGATTTTTAATGTTGTTTTTCCACGTTGTTATTATATTAAATTTATTTGAAACCTTTTTATGCATAAATTATACAATATATACAATCGCGCGCATTACTTCACGTGTTCTTAAACGATTTGTTTGATTAAATAATTGCCGTCCGCTGCAATGTAATACATAATTCATTCTATGGAATACATTCCTTGAAATTAGGATAACAATTCCTCAAAACAATTCTGAATCAACAGTCCGCTTCCACCGAGCGGATTGTTTCCGTGTCTTAACTGTGCGACACTAATTCAAACATGCTATTCGAATTTAGTAGAAGTACTGTTTTTGTGCAGCTGGTAATATCAGCATTATGGAATTTATTCCACGCAAATTGACGAATTGTTTTTTTTAAAAGTAAAGTTAATTTTAATTTAAAGTTACAAGTTTAATATTAATTGTTAAAAATTATATAAATATCATATTTTCATGCAAAATTCATTTTCGAACAATAACTGCATAGACACGTGTAAAATTGAATATCTTTCTGAATAAATATCATGGTAATATTAGTTTATGCTAAAATATACCGTAACAATGTTATGTTTGTTAAGATAAAATGTATTAGAATAATTAGATGTCACGTATAAAACTATTTTGTATTCTTGTGATGTTTTACGTTGTTTTTTTTTATTATCTACAAATATGAAACCAAATTTACTTAATTACTTTGCAGAAATCTATTTTTTTATTTATTCATACAATTTTTTACTGAAGTCGAAGAATTTTTGCAATTCGTATTTCCTTTCAATAATATTTTTCAATTTATTATGATTATATGTAATAAAATATTAATGTTCACGGCTGCTGCGTAAAGAAGAAGTTTTATAAACAATTATTATATTTTATGATGTTGCTATCGTAAAAAGCGGGTTCCTCACAAATTAAACCTATTTAAAAAAACATATGCCACAAGTATAAAGATTTTTACTATATTATAAGAAAACGCACTTCTATTACTCATATTTTTTTGTAGATTAGGTTACAGTCATAGCTAAATTTATAATTCATGCTAGCATCATTATTGTAAAGAGCAGTAACTTTTTATAAAACTTTTTCTTACCATCTACTACGCTTTATAAACTGGAAATTACAATTTTTGTATGAAGTACAAAATTTTTTAGTACAGTTGCTTTTTACTGTACATGTTAATAACAGTTTGATTTATAAAAAAATGATTGAAAATCAGACTTTGTAACATTGAAAGTTGTATTTTATATACTAAAATCACTAAAATTGAAGCCAATAAAATAGTGGCAAAAAATTGTATTTAATAAAATATAAATATAACTTTAAATTGAAATTAAATACATTTCATAAACATTGATTTATACTTTGAATTACACTGAGAGAAAAATTTTGAAACAATTGAAAATTTTCACTGTAATTTGAGAACATTATGGACAATGTTGCAAAAAGTACAATAAAACATTGTATAATGTATTCAGAAACTTGTAAAATTAAAGTGAAAAATCAAAATATTAACGAACTTTATGAATACATTTTATAATTTTTTATTGTACTTTTTTGGCTTTGTCCATTAAGTTCTCAAATTACAAAAAAAGATTACTATTTTTACAACAATTTTTCTCTGTGTAATTTTTCATCGGAACGAAAATGTAACCGCGAAAATGAATATTTGCAAAAGGCGTCGTTTAGAACAGAAATCCATGACCTATTAGTACTGTAACCTTGGCCGCAAAGTCTATAAGAGAGACTTGATTCCGCGGCTCTACAAATCTTTTACGAACGCACTTAGTATTAGTGGCCCTGTTAAGTGAAAGGGCCGCTCCTTTTGATACACTGATGTATCAGCACATCAGTAAATATTCAGCACTCCAGGTTTCGCTTCCTTTATAAATGCATTCAACTTACCATCAATTTATTATTTCAAAACCATCATTGGTTGATGGAGAACAATTATTAAACATCCTGTATCTTACTTTGTAGTCAAATTATATTTATTACCCATTTCGATTGATACTGAATTCGAAATTTGTAACATAAATCCAATTATACGAGTGTCAGTATCATAAATGAACATGTTATATATTATAATAGATAATGGATACATAACAAAATTAATTAACATAAAATGTCAATGCAAAATTATATCAATACAATATTGTTATTTTGCATAATGTAAATTACTTTACCACAAGTACTAATTACAAGTATTTGTTCGTAATGAAATATTATTGTCACACTGAAAGAAATTTATTACTTGGTGCAGATATATTTTATAATAACTGTAACCATCCTATATATATGATTTATTATAAAGTATAGTAGCTACTAACAAATTTTTCTTAGTATATTATTGTTATCGAATTATCCAATGTTAATCAGTAACGTTGTTTTCAATTATTATGCTACACGTTGCAAGAACATGAGTGAAAAGTACATTTCCTAGTTATTATTATTTTAATTATAAAGCAAAATTGTAAGATGATTTAATTGTGATTTAATTTAATTGTTTAAGAGTTTATGACTGTTTTAATAGGCTCTATAAAATATAACAAAATATAGGAATCTAAAATTTTTGATTGAAGCACAAAAATTGATCATAAATTTAACGAAAGTTACATAACATCAATGTAACATATTATTTAAATGTCATTTTGGTTTCATTGTTCTAAAATCTGACGAAAATTTTCATGACTTAGTATTACGAGTCTGTCGACCAATTTTATCTTCGTTAAAAAACGGAAATGTTTGCACCCATAAATACGGGATATTTTTACGACAAAAGTACGAATAGGGCTGAATCATTACATTGTTCAAATTTAATTCGAGAATGCGATAAATATGTAAAAATTTTTTGGACACCGAACTTTTATGTAGCAAAAGTTTTTCAGATTATATATATTACGCTCGGCACTACGACGTGAAAAGTTAATTGCATGTAAAATACAATGAACGAAGTTATTGCTCGTTATTTTATCACACTTGGAGGCGAATCGAATTTTTGTAGAAAATTCTAATTATAATCATATAATTAACGCTTAAAAAACATTCACGTGAAAAAAATTATAAAATTGATTACATATTGTAATTCTCTAGAAATGTTTATTTTGTTTTTGACACAATTTTAAATTTACTTCAAAATATAAGGTATAAATTTTGTCAACATTAAAAGATTTTAATTTTCTCAAATACGTAGCATTAATTAATCGCGCATATTACTCAAAATAAAATTTTTGAATTCATATAATAACGAATTTAAACAGTTGCATATTAAAAGATTTTTTATAAATGAATTAAGATTAAAAAAAACATGCAAAATATTCCTTTCGACGATGAACTTGAATTGAAATCATTCCATGTTATAGAATGTTAACGACATATCCACAATATTTATAGTTTTGTTATATTTTATAGTATCTCAAAAGCATTGTTTTTTAATGATTATAAGCGCTAACGCAAAAAGTCATAAAATTGATCGTAAAATGCATTATAATGTTAAAAAATACAAGCAATACCTTATGCATTCGGATTACTAACAAAAATCGTCCTTTATTTTTCTCAGTGTAAGAATAAAATGCATAACTGAAATACTAAAAATCAATAATAATAAAAACAGTTAAATAAAACATTCCACGCGGAACATTTTTTTTTCATTTTTCGTGTTATTTTAATAAAATGCTAAACGGATTAACTAAAAACTATAAATAATATTTTTACCATTTTAAATTCTCTAAAAATAATCTTAAATTTGTTTGTTTTAACAAAGATAAATTTACATTAAATATATGTACAGTATATATTATATTAAAACAATTTTAGTATCGACAAGAATCTCCAAATCAGACTTTCCGATTTAGCATATTTGTTCTGTCTATTTTCCATCACTCATAAAGAATTAAAACACTTTAAAAACTATTTTTTGCTGAAAAAATTCTACGCACAGTTGGATTTGTAAGCAGAAGTTATGTTCCGCACAATATAATTTTTTTTCTCTAAACCGAAGCAACAATGCCGGCTGCATTTTAAAATATAAAATGCAAAACACGGAGTTTTTACAATTTCATACATATAACTTTATTTTTGCACAACAATAAAAATGAGAAGGCTTAGAAAATAAAGATAAATAAATACACGAGAGTTAGGAAAAGCAACGTTTACATTTGCGGCAGAGATTTCGCTGTACATCTTCAAGTACATTCAGAAATCGATAACTTTCTTTATAAATAATATCAATTCTACTTGCAATACCGTTTCTATTAATAAAGTAAATATTTTTGCAATTTTTTAGCTTCCATTAATGTACCACCGCGTGTGTTATTATACATTTTTTATTGCACTTTTACATTTATCTTTTTATTTTTTGTTTCTCATTTTTTTCTCTTTTAGCAATTGAAATTGTAAGTCACTAATCATAGACATGATGTTATTTATGTAATTTAATATGACTCTGTTCTATCTATTTAGCTTTCCATCTGCTGTTTTTGACACTTTATATAAATTGGACGTTACGATTTATGGAATTCGAAATTACGCGATGTCGTTAAAGAAAATGCATATTTACGTAAAAATATTTCAAATTGTTCAACCTAGTTAACTAACTAGTTTAATATTTTACACGAACAATGCTTAATCAGAATAAATAACAAGTTTTACCCGAATACGTATTCATTTTATAGAATTAATTACGTGTTAGATGTAACACAGCTTCTACGTATTTATTAGGAAACAAATAATTTGTGCACTGGGGAACAGGCTGGTTAGACTATACGCTTTTTCTTTAAATTGCAGTATTTTCTCTATAACGTATATGTTAATAATGTAAGCATGTTTGCAGGCGCTAAAATTATACGATTTATAATAATCTCAGTATATTGTTTTGCTTAAACAAAAACAAATAGAATGCAAGAAACGAGTAACGTTTGAAGGAATAATCAGCGTTTTATAAAACATAATTAGTTATGTTAATAACATGAATTTTGTGTTATAACACCAATAGTTACTGGTATCCTTATACAAAGACTTTTACTTTGTACTACTTTTAAATATCCTGACTACGTAAAAGTATAAGAAAATCGTTATTATCCACATAATTATGAATAAAGATATATATATTAATTATTAAATAAGCTACGTTACATAACAAATATTAAGTTTGTTACATAAAACTCAACGACTTATTCTTTAAGAACGTCACTTTAGTTAGCTTTTCTTTACTTCAAATTGCAAACACATTCGACTAATTACTAAAGCATTTCAATTTATTATTTAAGTATATATGTATAAATAATTTATTATCCGCTTTGCCTCAATTTTTTAAGCTCTAAATATGCAAAATCGTTTTTATACAATTTTCGCAAATTTTTTACAGTTTTTATCCATTTATTTTACTTTTACTACTTTCGTGCACTGCTTTAATGGACAAATTTTATGATGAATGTTTTAAATGTTTTTTTATAGTAACTTCTTTGTAGTGTTTTGTAAATATTCTAAATGCAAGGTTTAAAATAAAGAATTTATAAATTGTAACTATGTTTTGCTAACCTATTTTTTTTTAGTCAAAGATTTAGTCAATTACTAAGATGAAAAAGTAAAATTTAGTAACATACTTTTTATTAGTTGACAGAAAGAGACAACAATAAATTATTTTCAGTTTAAGAAATAATTGATAAATTTAGATACTGGTATTCTTAAAGTATTCTTAAAGACTAATTCTTTTACAAGATGAGTCGTACTATACTAAATTTTAAGTAACACTAGTTGAAATCCATAATGCTGGATAAATCGTTCTGAAATTTCGTACAATAATAAAAATTCTTAATGCTCTAATAATACGTTAAAAACACTTTTTCAATTTTTCTTTGGAAGTAACATTTTTATAAATAAAGTAACACAAAAAGAGATAAAGCTAAAAATCACGAAAGTTGGTTGTAAACTTTTATCAAATTGTTCCAAAGTTTAGAAAACGTGTGAAATACAGTTTCGAGGTATAACGATTTTAAGTTTTTATTTCATTACAAAGCTTCCTGACACTGTTATCAAATACGTTTAGAAAAACAGAAAGATATGAGGTTTTCAATATTCTCCATTTGTACACATATAAAAGAAAATATAAACATTCTTCTTTGCAAAAAATCAATATTCTGACAAGAATCATAATTTTTTCGCATGGAATCCCCTTAAATTTGACCATCAAATACAGTTTGTTTTGCACGTAGTACGAAATTTCTTATAAATTTTGTTCAGAGTTATACAGGGATAGATCTGAATTTATAAATAACATCTATCCACAATTTCATATGCTTGCTTGAAATTTCTTAAATAATATATATCTTTTTTCATTTATAGTCTAGATATATTCTTTATATCACTAACACACTATCTATACTTTTACTAAAATTAAGGGAAGGTAACCTTGACTCAAACAACGTAATGGTATTCTATTGAAGTGGGCAACGCGCATGCGTAACACAACTATAACAACGTTGAACAATATCTTAAGTTCATTAGTACAAACGTGGCAGCGAAGGTATAAAGTTGAGTAGTTATCAGTAAATAATTTTTCAAAATCGCACACCACAATTAATAAGACAATTAAAAGTATTAATAGTATCGATAAAGAATACTAATAATTAGGTAATAGAATTATTATTTATATAAATTGAATTTTTCATGAATATCTGTAAGACAATATTATGTCGCATAAACTGTTACAAAGAAATATATATACATATATATATTTCATATTTATATTTATATTTCAATAAAAATAGTATAAACACAAATTAAAAATTAGTTGGGCAGTCGTATTTTTGTTCAAGAGAAGTTCAAACTTAAAAAGTTATTTTTTACAATTCATGAATAAGGATAATATGAGATACGCCCTACTCAAGCAGATATAGATTGTCTTGAAAAAGCATATTATCTAATATCCTTATTGTTCGATTGTGAAATTTAATCTAATGAATTCTAACTTACTCTCGACGAAAAAACGATACAATTTTAATGATCTTTAGTTGGTGATTAAATTAATCGGTATATAATTCGTTTAGGACAATATGAGTCATACTATACTGAATTATAAATATATTAAATACTAAATATACCAAATTCTATTAAGTGTAGAGAAATTTTTCGGTGTTGTAACAATTTTTCTATATGTCCAAAACAAAATTGACTTTTTTAGCCATATGAAATGGATTTTACATTTCATAGTGACTAAATTGATTTACTAAATTGAAAATTTTTATATATTTTATAACAAACGTTCAACATACTCTGCTTAAAGATATGAATTTGTAAAGTACACAAAATATTACCACTGTTGTATTTTTTCGATATATAATTTATACTATACCATATCATTTCATTATAAATACCGTACCATATGTACAATATAATAATTTTTACTAGTGAAAATTATAATTTATACTTTATAATGAAATATAAGTTTTAAATGAATTCTGATACAATATATGTGGTTAAAACTACACTTGCACTCATAACACTTGGTGGCTTATTCATATAATCATTACATATTAGTTTATTGGCATAGTATTTTGGCACAGTATTAATACGTAAACTTATTTATTTGGTATTAATAATTGATAATCATAATTACCAACATAATAAATAATCCATTTATTAAGATCACAATGAAATATACATAAATATTTCTGAGACATCAAAAAATCGTTCAGTGATCTTTCATGAATTATTTAATAATCAATCGTTTAAAATTATTGCTTGCACTTAACATTATTTACAATATTAAATACAATTAAAAACTACACGTTGCAAATTTTCATTTAAAAATAGCAATGACAAGTTAAAATAAAACATGTCACATCTTAATACTATTTTTTTCTCAGTGTTCGATTGTGATGTTTTACACTAAAACATACGTTTATGTTACAAGTATTCACATTGTTCGAAACACTTTATAATAATTAATATGACAATAATTTAAACGAAGTGAATATTTTAAATATATTTTAACAAACATAATTTTAATTGTTTCGAACAATATTAAATAATAATTTTTACTAAAACTTAAACGTACATTTTATGGCATAAAATATAATTCTATTTGGTAGTTGATTCTTATGACTTAGATACAATATTGTCTTAGTCTGATATTAAATTTAAAATACCTCTTAAATGAAATGGTCTTTTTCCATTGTTGAAGAACCCATGTAATCTGAAAACAAATGAAAAAATTAATCATGAATTATTCATTTTTCAATAATGTGAATTGTAATATTTACACAATAGCATTTCATCATCAGTGCATATTAAATAACAAATTATTTGCAGTGATATAATTGTACAAGTCTTTCTCTAATGAAAATTGAACATTTATTACATCTTTGCGATTACATATCTAAAATAAATTTCTTTTCTAAAGTTACAATGAATTAAAGAAATATTCATTAAGCATATCGAGGTATCAATATTTTTAATTCGTCCATATTAATATTAAATTCAATTTTAAAGTATTTAAAATAATGAAAGGAAATAATAAAACGAAATTATTCATATTTTTAAATGAAAACAACAAGAAAATATATTTTCATTAAAATTTATGAAACAATGGCACCGTAATAACGGACTTAATTGGGAAAAACCTATTGTGTAGGATTAACTCAGAAAGCATTGTGTGAACTATATTGTGAATGATAGTTGAATCTAAATATTGATAATAAAGAAGCAGAAAATTAAAGTGCTTTTCTTTATTCAATTTTAATATTTAAATGTAGTTATATTTTACAATGCAGTTAAAATGTTTATTTATTTATGTTTAAGTTTGTGCTAAATTTGGCCCAAACATTTTAAATTGTATAATATCTGGATTAATACTCGCATACTTCATAACATCTAAACCAATCTAATATAAATTGATATGACCTATTAAACTTTCCAAAATTTAAATGATATCAATCCTTTAATGGGTAACTAAAATGTATATGAAATAGGATAAAAAGTTTATTGTTTTAAAATATTCCAGGCATTATTTCCACGAGACTGTGTTTATAATTATTCATTCGTTGGTTATTCCGGTAATATCATTTTAAACAATTGTATTTTATTATTCCTCATAAATGTCACATAATGTCATTTTATTATATTTACAATTTATTCACATTCATCAGAAACACGAAATAACATGGAAAATATTGTTGCTTTAAAGTAAATTTCCCTAGTAAAAATCAAACATATATGGTCCATACATGGATTAAGAAAAAACATATATGATCATATATGGTCATATATGGTCCATATATGGATTACGAAAAAAACATATATGTTCATATATGGATTAAG
>JABFPN010005187.1:0-13618 GCA_022817305.1 Leptoteleia sp. ZL-2020 | reverse complement strand
GTATCATTTTTTTCAGTGTAACAATTTACAGGTAATAAATTCATGGAAATAAATAATCTAATTAATAAAGTATGAACAAGATTAGTAAACAATAATAACAAGATTAATAACAATTAATAATAAATACTTGGACATTTTTTTTAATTAAAATGTTCAAAATGTCCACCATTTTCTCTTAGGCATTCTAAACTTCAAATACTTGTAACTTTTAAAATAAGCGGATATTTAAAAAAATGTAATAAATAAAATTTAATTATTTTTTAACGTAGAAAACGATTATGTTATAAAAAATAGGGGTTGCCATTTAAAAAAACAGAGTTGACGTCGGTTTAGCCGACTAAAGCGTCATCTATGATTGAATTGAGAAGACAGTCTAGTAGATCTTTTCGAGATAAACAAATTTGTCCCTAATAATTTTTTTGCTACGATGCTCAGATTTCGAGATATTTGGGGTGTACGGGTGCTTTGTGTCACCCTGTATAAGGACATATGTTTTCCCCTAATTCATATATGGCCATATATAGTAGATATATACTTTAACATTTTCATATATGTCAATAAAAGTTCATATATGGTCCATATATGGTCGATATTTGTTTTAACAGTTACGTATATGTAAATAAAAGTTTATATATGGAAGTATATGTTTTTCCATCATCTATATATGGTCTCTATATGGGCATGTTTTTCCATCATCCATATATGGTCTATATATGGACATATGTTTTTCCATCACCTATATATGGTTCATATATGGACATATATGTTTTTCCATCATCCATATATGATCCATATATGGGCATATATGTTTTTCCATCATCCATGTATGTTCCATATATGGACATATATGTTCTTCCATCATCCATATATGGTCCATATATGTACATATATGTTTTTTCATCATTCATATACGTTCCATATATGCACATATGTTTTTCCATCATCCATGCATGTTCCTTATATGGACATATATGTTCTTCCATCATCCATATATGGTCCATATATGGACATATATGTTTTTCCATCATCCATGTATGTTCCATATATGGACATATATGTTCTTCCATCATCCATATATGGTCCATATATGTACATATATGTTTTTTCATCATTCATATACGTTCCATATATGCATATATATGTTTTTCCATCATCCATGCATGTTCCATATATGGACATGTATGTTCTTCCATCATCCATATATGGTCCATATATGGTGGATAATGTATGGCAATAATAATTGAACAAAGAACATATATGTTGATGTTTATATAAGTAAATTTTTTTTCCACTTGTTATTTTGTAAACGTATCATTTCTACGTCCGATTACACCTTATTAAATGTATAAACAAACAAGTAAGGGCAAACGAATAAAGTAAAAGTAATCGCGACACGGCGTTGCCAACGAAAAAAAAAAAAGCGTGTCCCGGGGATGAAAAAACGGAAACAACTGTCGAACAATAACGCGGCAATGGTTGTCGGCGGCGTGTCGTAAAAGTAAGGCGACTAATGAACGTTGGAAAATGTCGAAACGCGCGCGGCGTTTCGTCGATAATGGAATCGCGCGCTACGGCTGAAATAGAAAGTGCACAAAGCGTGCAATATCTCGTTGCCGCAAATCAGCGGGATTTGAGCGCGCCTGCTACTTGTAAATACACATTGACATGTCGAAATAACAACGTGTAAAGAGCGAAAACCACGGGCATTAGCAGGCGCGCGCGCATACACATACACACACGGAAATGCACACAGGCACACGCAGACGCCGAGAGGTTTGACATTCCTCGGGCGCTGATTGGCCCCGGCGGTATTGCACATGTGCGATCGCGCGCCACGACCTTACCCGTAATCTCGAATGTGTAGCCGAGCAACACGTGCCGCGGCTTATTGCATGATCGACTCCCCGGTTACTGGCTCGCGCGAAAAGTCACTTTTCATCCGCCGCTTCGTCCGTGTTTCGCCACGCGTCTCTGTAAACAAAGAAAATTGTTGTATACACATGAGTTGCACACACAGGTAGGTGCGCATGCGCGTGCATCCACCACTTTGTTAATGTGTGTGTGTGGTTGTGTATGCATGTGTGTTTTTTGTAAATGTATGTGTGTTTTCTGAGATTGTGTATGCATGTGGGTTTTTTATGAGTGTGTGTGTTTCCTGAGATTGTGTATGCATGTATTTTTTGTGAATGTGTGTGTATTTTCTGAGATTGTGTGTCATGTGTGTGGTTGTGTATGCATGTGTGTTTTTTGTGAATGTACGTTTTTTCTGAGATGATGTGCGCATGTATGTGTGGTTGTGTACGTATGTGTGTTTTTGTGAATGTGTGTGTATTTTCTCAAATTGTGTACATGTATGTGGTTGTGTATGCATGTGTGTTTTTTGTGAATGTACATTTTTTCTGAGATTGTGTGCGCATGTATGTGTGGTTGTGTACGCATGTGTTTTTGTGAATGTGTGTGTATTTTCTCAAATTGTGTGCGCATGTGTGTGTGGTTGTGTATGCATGTGTTTTTTATGAATGTGTGGTTTCTGGTATTGTGTGTACTCATGTGTGTGTCTATGTGGTTGTGTATACATGTGTTTTTTGTGAATGTGTGTACGTGGTTGTGTATACATGCGTATATCTTCTGAGATTGTGTGTATGTGTGTTTTTTGTGATCATGTGCGTGTGTGTGTGTGTGGATGTCTTTTTTTTATGATTGTTGTACATCTATATTTGTGTTTGTTGTGATATTGTATGTGTGGTTGCATGTGCATGCATGCATGTGTGTGTTTTGTGATTTTGTGTGTGTATAGTTGTGCATGCATGCACTCATCCGTGTGCGTGTATGCATATTTGTGTGTGGATGTGTGTGTGTTTAGTCGTCGCGAGCAGATGAACAGCTTTTAGGCGACTTTCACCGCGAGAGGCGACCGGCAAAATTAACAGCTATTTATCTAGCGGGGTTCCAAAGTCGTGTCCGACCAAACTGAGATATAACCGTGAAGTACGAGCACGAAAAGTTGTAACTGACTTGGAAATTTTGAGATTAAATTAGAAATGAAGTAATTTATCGTCAGTTTTAATTCCACTTGCGGCAGGATGGGGGGGGGTACTTTGAAAGTCACATGGTGTCCGAGTTTTCGTCACAGTTAAATGTCACTGGATACACCTGATGGTGAATTTTTATTACCTAGAGTTTTATCATTTGCAAGATGTGGAGTCAATTGTTTTGGGAATCTAGGGAAATTTCTGTTGGTAATTTCGGTAACTTACATAAATGAGGGAAATTATTGATAAAAAACACCCTTGGGAAATAATATACATATACATCCATAACTTTTAGGTTTTTATACAATTTTTCTCTTATCAATTAAATCGATTTTAATATTTCAATATTTTCACCATTTCGCGCTTTCCTGAACTAAATAACCCAGTATCTATAAAGTCGTATAATTCGCACTTAATAATTATGAAATCCTTCATTAAAAGTCAATACGTTGGGGAATCGTCATAAAAATGGCCGGCAAATCGGCCAGATTATTGCACACTTGAAAATCCTGGTGCTCGTAAACCAATCGATTCCAATCTGACCCTGTATAAACCGCGTAATTTACGGGTTTTAATCTGCTCCTAACGTTGACTCTAACTACCCCACTTGACATCGAATTACAAGTACAAGAACGGGAGACTCGGACGTGTCTCTAGCCAAGACTACTAGGTTTAATAGAGATTTCGATAACCAATTCCTCGCACCCATCGATCTATATCGTACGCAATAAAATAAATCAGTCAAAGCAAGACTGAATATAATTTTGTCAATGGCGAAGAATATTTCTGGCGGCTTCTATAAATATTCTGAATATATTAAAGAAATATTCCTGTCCATGTAAAAATGAACATAAATGTGGCATATATGTTGTATATGTGTGATATATATGTCGCATATATGATTTATACTGCTTAAATGTTCCATATATGTTCTACCATGTAATTATCAACATATATGTCGCTTGTATGTCACATATATGGCGACATATATGTGGCATATATGGCAAATATTCTTCAATGTCAAGATTATATGTTAAACATATATGTTTGCTATATGTTAAACTGTATGTAGTGTGTATGTTACATTTTGTCCCACATATATGGGGCATAAGGGACATATTGTCTCACATATATGGGACATATAAGGGGCATATTTGTCCCACGTATATGGGACATATTGTCCCACGCATTTTGGGACATGTAAGTGATATATTGTCCCACTATATGGGACATGTAAGGGACACGTTGTCCCACTATATGGGATATATAATGACCATACCGTGCCCGTATATGGGATATTTTTACGGTATAAATTTCACAAAACGTGAAATTGTTTTAAAAAACCCCATTTTAACTAAAACAAACATCAATAAACAAACCCATGTTTATTTACATTTAAAGGGACACGGGAATATATAACAAAAAACTAAGATTGTTTATAATTCTTACATTGAAAACGTCTTCAACACCAGCCTGACGGAATATTTTGCTGATACAGCGAAACGCTAACGGGCAGCGCAAATGCTGCCAACACGGGGAAATGAAACCGCATGAAATTTAACCGTCCCATTTTCTCCATAATGATGCTGCGCCGGGCGTGCGTTAAAAAAATGTTTAACGCGTCTCACATTACCCCGGTGCCAATCTGCATACAATCTGCGCGCGCGCTATTTTACGACTCGTCTTATAATTCGAAAATCTGAATATTGCGTGGCCCCGGCGACCACTGCGCATAGCAGTGACGCATTCGATACTGAAAACAATGGCCCCCCCCCTTGATTTATAGGGGCATTATTAGCTGCCCACGCGTGCGTTTAGACGCGCGTATGCGCCTAATGTTCGTCATGTTCGTGCTACCGTGATACGTAAGCATCACTTGACAATCTCTAAATTACTCAGCACAAACGCCCGACGTGATTTATGCCTCGGTCATAACGTAATTATATCGTATCATTTTACACCGATAATCATACGATTCGAAAGTTTGTTTTCCGGCTCGTAAATTGATTTCCCATGCTGAAAATCAACATCTATGGGATATAAGGGATGTATATGGGACATATATGGGATATATAAGGGACATACATGAAACATGGAACGTATATGGGGCACATATGGAACAGATATGGAAAATATATTGAATAAATATGTGGGATGTACATGGGACATATCGGAGACGTTTATGGGACATATAAGGGACATATTGTCCCACATATGGAACATATAAGGGATGTTACGGGACATGTAGGGGACGTATATGGGACATATTGTCCCACGTATAAGGGACATGTTGTCCATGAATATGGGACATATAAGGGACATGTTGTCCACGTATATGGGACATGTAGGGGATATATATTGTACATATTGTCCCACGTATATGGGTCATACTTGCGGTATACATTTCACAAAACGTGAAATTGTTTAACAAAAAAAAAGTGACTCGAAGATTTGAACCGAGATCTATTAATGAATTGCGAAACATCGGTTTAATGTTTACTTTACATAATGCTCATTGGGCCGCAGTGAAATTTTTATTGCCTGCGGTGATTTGTTTTCGGTTATTCTTGGAAGTCGAAACAATTTTATCTATAATTTAAGAGTATTACGGAAAATGGGAGAAACTCGGGCGAAAGTAAACATAACTCTGATGTTATTGCAATGCTACGTAATATTGTGAGGCATATAATAGTAGTGCATCGGCGCTGCCAAATTATGGCAAAGCAATTCCGCGGATAGTAACTTATCTCATTAACGTTCTTCGCACGGTTTTACTGTTTCTTCGTGTGCCAAGGCGAAGGAAATCAAAAGTCCCGGGCAGATAATTATTTATTTCCCTTTGGCCTCTCGCAAAACTGACGGTTTAACAATAAACAGTGATTTTTTTGTGACTTTTTTCCAAAATAAAACGAATATTTTGGAAAAAAGTGATAGTTTGGACAAGTATCCATAGTAAAAATGAAACATATGGTCTATATATGGTCTATATATGTTTCAACAATTTTAGATAAGAAAATAAAAATTTCATATATGGACATATATGTTTTTCCTTAAACTATATTTGGCCATATATGTTTATCCTTAATCCATATATGACTACAGATGCTTATTCTTAATCCATATATAGATATATGTATGTCCTTAATTTATATATGGCTGTTTTCCTTGATTCATATATGGTCGATATACGGTATGAATTCATATAATATTCTAGTCATATATACATTTAATAATTTCCTTATATGGAAATCAATTATTGCCATATATCGACCATATATGGATTAAGATGTATGGCCATATACAGATTTCATATGAGGCAATAAAAAAATCGTATATGGCCATATATGTTTGTCCTTAATCTTTATTTGGCTGTATATGCTTATTCTTAATCCATATATAGACATATGTTCATCCTTAATCCATATATGGCCATATATGTTTTCCTAAATCCACATATATGTTTTTCTTTAATCCATACATGGCCATATATGGATTAAGGACAAACATATATGTTCATATACATACTTTTTATTTTCTTATACGATGAAATTGTTAATATATATATGGACCATACGTGGATCACATATGGACCATACGTGGACCACATATAGACCATACATGGACCACATATGGACCATATGGACAGTACATGGACCATATTGACTGTATATGGATCATATGGACCATATATATTTCATTTTTACTATGAATCTGACCCGATTACCAACAATCTCAGTAATTTTTTTTGATCCTTTCAAGCGTCATTGTTGCCCCCGCTTACGACGGTTATTTCCAGTAGCGTCGTAAATTACCGGACGCGTACGCGCACAAACGCGACATCCCCACTGACGCAAGAAAGGTAAGGGAGCCCTGTTGGCCCCCCTTGGGCATAATATATTCATTACACTCGGATCATTCGAAATCTTCCTTTTGGCCCTTTGTATCACTCGCGAAGGTGAACGCGCCCGCGGTCGAACGATTATGGAAATTCTCCGTGGTCCACAATGTAACGCGCGTGCGCGCAAACCGACACGGCGGTCCGACCGGTGGGCGGGAGGGGGTAGGGGGTAGGGTGGGGGTAAGCGCGTACGTTTAAACAAATTATTCGTTAAATGCACGTTATTTTCTCGTAATAACACGTCGCGCGGACGGATGCCGATTGTTTCGCGGGCAAAAATGCTCGCCGCGTTTCCGAAGCCGAGGGATTAAGCGGAACGGGTAAGAGCACTTAAGTTTAACGGCCAATTTTGACGGTTATTTGAGCGGTGGGGGAGCCCCCGTTTAAAATTTAAGACCGCTTTTAAGGTTAATTAATAGATTAGTGGGTATTCCAATGGGAATATTGAAATGTTTAATTAGTGTTTTGAGATTGAAGTTGTTTTTCGTTTAATATATTGAAATTTATTTGTGCAGCGAGGTATGCGCATGCGCATCGCAAATTGCACGTGTATTATTTATGTAAAAGGTTAGTTATTTGTGTATAAATTATGTAGATTTATTATTTATTAGACGTAGGAACGAGTCTGGTGGGGTATGATCTTATTAAAGGTAGTTGAAGCCCGAAGAAGTCACAGTTTTGTTGGTATGGTACACGGAGCACATTTTTATATGTAAATAATTGAAGTAGTGGATTTTTTTATCTTGCTCTTAATTTTAAAATAAGAAATGTAATTTTTGTATTTTTTATAAGCCAGGTGAAAGTTTATATATGCCCCATATATATGATATGTGTTTGTTTTTTACAAGGTCACACATATGGCTCATTTATGTGGTGTAAATTTTATATATGACATATATGTGACATGTATGTCAGACATATGTTGGTTTTTGCACTGAAAATTACAGAAAATTATATATTATAAATTAATCAGTAATTTATTATAAGTAATTCTCGTTTCGTTTAATGTAAGTTAATATTTTTTCAACAAAAAAAAAATAAAATAAAATTACTGCGAATATTATTTATGTCATTGGCTAATGGCCGTCGCCGTTTAGAAATTATTAATATAAAAGTATGATTAATTTATTGCCCCGCGATAAACTTGCATTACGTTATTTGTAGTACTGAATTTAACATTCTTTTTGTTGTTTATACCGTTGGTTTACAACTGATTTTTCCAGTTTTTACGTGAAATCATGTTTTTTCCTTAAATTAACTAGTCTTACAACTTTAAGAAAGAAAATGCACTTCAAACGTGAAACTTTTTAACAATCTTGGACTTGGTTTATCGTAACTCGAATCGGCGTATCGATTCGGTGAGATTTCGCAAAATTCTCCAACCATTTTCTTGGTCAAAATAGTTTTTCCCTTGTAATGTACAAACTTTTGTCGGTTTCAACATGAAATTTGAATTTTTTTCCAATTATATTGTTTTGGTTTAAAAATGAGTATTATTCTAATTTAATTTTTTGAATTTTCCGATTATTTATAAATGATATGGAGCATATATGGAGCAGATATGGAACATGTATCGGGATTGTATGGAACACATATGGAATATATTGGGGCACATATGGAACAAGTATGAGGCATGTATGGAACAATATGAGACATATATGGAACAGATGTGGGGTATATATGGACCATATGTGGGGCATACATGGAACAGATGTGGGGAATACATGGAACAGATATGGAACATATATCGGGAATGTATGGAGCACATGTGGAACAAATATGAGACATATCTATAACAAGTATGGGACATATATGGAACACTATGAGACATATGTATAACAAGTATGGGACATATATGGAACACTATGAGACATATGTATAACAAGTATGGGACATATATGGAATAATATGAGACATATATGGAACAGATATGGGACATATATAGGGAATTTATGGAACAGATATGGGGTACATTATGGACCATAAGTGGGACGTAAATATAAAGAAAAATTGTTAAACGTTGGTTTTTGAGTTTCATTTGTTAATTTCGTAACGCCTGAAGTTGGCTCCAATTACAATTACCCTCCCATAAGAAGTTATACTTAAAAAAAGAGAGTGGGGGGGGGGAAGGATGGCTCCTTCGGAATGGCCGGGACGGCGGGCGTTTAACTTTCTCGCACGCGAGCGTAGTTATTAAAACGTTAAAACAATTACACGCCCACGACACACCGAGGCTCGAGAGGGAGAGAAAGAGAGAGAGAGAGAGAGGCCGACATGTTATAATTACCCGCGTAGCGAGGCAACGTGCTCGCATCGTCGGGCGGTCGCCGTTTGCGCTCGCGGGACCACCCGCGAGACGATCCTGGCGCAGAATTGGCGGATCCGCGTTATTTTTCTATCGAGCGACGTCATTATTGCCTTAAATGAAAGTTGTTTGCGCAACGGCGCACGGTTTTGTTGGTTTTGACGGCTCGTTTGAAAGGGTTTATTAATTTTAAAGACCGGTTACGGCGACTTTTTTGCCGCGTTTCCGTCTTTTTGCAAAATTTTTTCCCCCGCCAATGATGTCCGTTAATTAAGTCCATTAATAATCGCGGTAAATCATCTCCGCGTACGACGCTCCGATCGCCGTTGCGGGAACAAAACGTGCTGGATCGTGTATGGAAATCCATGGAAGGTGTAATGAAAATGTTGAAATAATCAGGGGATGTAGTATTTAAAGGAAATGTCAGATAAAAATTTGAATAGATTGGACACCGTTAGTTCAGTCATCAGTAATTGATCATTAGTCAATTTTCACCAGTCAATACTCACCAGTTACTATTAACTTGTCACTATTCACCAATCAATACTCACCAGTTACTATTCACTTGTCATTATTCACCAGTCAATACTCACCCGTCAATACTCACCAGTTACTATTCATTTGTCACTATTCACCAGTCACTATTCACTTGTCACTACTCATCAGTTACTACTCTCCATTCACTAATCACCATCTACTATTTACCAGTCACTACTCACCAGTTACTATTCACTTGTCGCTACTCACCATTCATTACTCACCAGTTATTACTCACCAGTTATTACTCACCAGTCTCTACTCACCAGTTACTATTCACTTGTCACTACTCACCAGTCACTACTCACCAGTCACTACTCACCAGTTACTATTCACTTGTCACTACTCACCAGTCACTATTCACCAGTCACTATTCACCAGTCACTAATCACCAGTCACTACTCACCAGTCACTACTCACCAGTTACTATTCACTTGTCACTGCTTACCAGTTACTACTCACCAGTCTCAACTCACCAGATCTTGCTCACCAGTCTCTACTCGCCAGTTACTATTCACTTGTCACTATTCACCAGTCACTACTCACTAGTTCTTGCTCACCAGTCTCTACTCACCAGTTACTACTCACCAGTCACTACTAATCAGTCACTACTCACCAGTTCCTACTACTACTCACCAGTCACTCTTCTCCAGTCACTACTCACCGGTAACTACTCACTAGTCACTACTCACTAGTGACTATTCCTTACTCTCCACTCCCTGCTCTAAGGTCACACTCTTTACCATCACTATTCTATACCGCTATTTAAAAATATAAATTAAAACCATTTCATTAGAAATGAAACACTTACAACCGCGCCCCTCCCACATTAACATCAGACTTTCCCCGATAACGACACTTTTCATTTAATTGTTTTTCAAATTACACACTCCGATTTATTATAAAAACATCATAATTATCAGCGATTAAATCTCTCCCGGTGTATTATTTTAAAACCGACCAATTAAACTTCGGAAAAGACTTTGAATCCCAGCTAGGAGAGAAAAATAACTCGTTGCGTATATTATCGTCCCGTACAACGACCATGCAAGGAAGTTTATTTAAAGTTTCCCTTAAGATTAGTTCAAGGCATCCATACCCAATGGGGCGTTCGGGATATCGCGGTATCGATTCGCGTGAAATAGAGAGCGCACGCGCGCACCGCAGTTGTAAGTCGGCGTGCCAAAGCTGATAAGTATTCCCTTTGGCGCGGCGCCCTCAAAGTACCCCGGTTCGATTCATCTGAATAATCGGGTTTCGGATCTTGGGGAATAACGGAAAATTGGCCGAAACTTTGCGACGAGTTTTTCCCGCGGATAACGTTACGCTATCCGGCTTTATAGATCGAGGAAAAATTTTTGTATCCATAATAATATTATTAGTTAATTTGTTGGAATTAATAGTAAAAATAATCGAATATTCCTGTGAATAGTAGTAAATTTACAGGGCACTAAAAATTAATGGAACTGAGGAATGAAACGCTTTAAAAATGTAAATAAACAATGTTATTGTTTGGTAAACAAATGGTAAATACTTAGAAGGTCACGTGAGGAAAACAAACAATTCTTTGTTTACCTTCCCAAGGTCATAAAAATGGAAACAAATACAAAAATAAAACAATGATTGTTTACAAACAGCAATTTTTTCAAATTGAGCGTTTTTGAAGTGAAAAAAAACAACAAAATATCTGCAAAGTACTTATTTGAATGTTGTTATAGTATCACTTTTATCATATCTCCGTGATAAACATATCACATTCGTTTATCAAGACACATGTATCATGCACAATCCGCGATTTAATCGATATCATATTATTTGAATACTAAATTGTAACGCGAGTGGAAAATGATTTATGCCAAAATTTGCAGGACGCGAATGTTATAAATTTTCATTATTCTAAGCCTTATCGGAATGTATTATTTATATTGGACTCGGAGCAACAAATTCATAAATATTAATGAAGCGAAGCGCGAAAGAACCGTAGCGTCTTTTAACATTGAAATCTATATTTTTTTAATTATTCATAGGTATAACCGTAAGCAGTGATACTTATTTCCTTTTATTTATTTATTTTTTTTACAATGAGAGAAAAAATGTATGAATTTGTAATAAAAAGTTTACTAATTTGGCAATTATATCTGCAGAATACCATTATGTGGAGAACTAAATGATGAAAATTAGTTTTGTTGGTTTTGCTAGTTTTGTTAGTTTTGTTAGTTTTGCTAGTTTCATTAGTTTTGTTAGTTTCGTTAGTTTCGTTAGTTTTACTAGATTTGCTAGTTTTGCTAGTTTCGTTAGTTCCGCTAGTTTTACTAGTTCTGCTAGTTTTACTAGTTTTTCTAGTTTCGTTAGTTTCGTTAGTTTTTTTTAAAATTTGTTAAATTAGTTTATCAAAAATAGTAATTCTAGTAATTTTATACAATTTAGTAATCTGTTTAATTAAATTTGAATAAACTCTATAATAACTGACTCATGAACGACATAGACAATTGGATCTAATGGACAAAGTATAAAACAAATAGTTTGCCTAAAATTAGAATTCAGTATATTAACATTTTTAATCCGTGGCTTCTAATCTTTAATATACTATTCTCTCCGTGCATTTAGCCAAAGTGTTGCGCAGTTTCTCCGCAGTAAACCTAAGATTAAAGGCAAGTTAATGATTCAGGATCTAAGAATGTTTGTTGTTTGTTTCAGGAGGATAGCGAGCTCTCGAGCAAGCGGTGGGCTAGTGCGCCCCGTCGCTCGTCGGACAGCCCCTGCATTTTGGGGGCTCCAACCTCAAGAGAGGTAAGTGAAACTTACATCCCGTAAATACTTGATAAAATATCCGTGGTTGGCGTTCTTGCCAAGTATAATCGATTCATTTAATTATTTATAAATAAAACAATTATTTTTATCAACGAAATTGGATATTGATAACTAAAATAATGATCGATCATAAAAGAAATGAAATATTATTATATATAGAGCTATATATGGAGTATAGTGGTTTACCATTGCGAATGGGAAGGTGTGGAATGTCCGAACTCGTCGTTCAAGCATAATTGATTCTCCCACTCCCAAACTTAGGTTTAGAATAAAGTTCCATAGAATTTTTGGACTAATTAAAACTGAATATAAAGGAAAAAGGGGGGAGGGAACTAAAATGTTTTATATTTACTTAAATATTTTTACATTCAATTTATATTTAATTTCTATTTATATTATTACAATATTTATTTACAATTTATATTTACCCCCATAATAAGTCGGGACTTTTTTTTGGCGGAAATTATTTATTTTTATATGGAGCGTAATATAGACCTGTGTGGATGTTGAAAATGAAGCACAGAAGGGGCAGAAAATTGAGACGTGAATATAGGGAGGGGGAAAAAAGTAGGCATCCGAAGTCGATTCGCTTGTCGATACGTGACGGCAGCCGAATCGTCGAGGTAGCCGACATAGTTTAACACGCGTGCATCCAACGTCGAACTAATAGGAACGCCGCGGGCTGCAAGAACGCGGGACACGCCGCGCCGGCACGTCTTCTTTCCGATCGTCCGTGGCTATCCAACGGGCGACGGCTCGCCAACAGTCAATTAAATTTTCCCAATTGAAATTAAAAGGGAGTTTTCTTGCAAATTTTAATTTTCAGTATTGCATTGGTGGAATCGTAAGTTTATTTTTGCTATTATATTAATGGATATATTACTCGTGCTTATTTCGTTGCGAGTATCATATATATCATATCTACCCTAGTAAAAATCAAACATATATGGTCCATATATGGATTAAGAAAAAACATATATGATCATATATGGTCATATATGGATTACGAAAAACACATATATGTTCATATATGGA
>JABFPN010005186.1:0-13618 GCA_022817305.1 Leptoteleia sp. ZL-2020 | reverse complement strand
TAAATAAGTATGGTTGAATCACCCATACTTTAAAATATAAATTAAATAAATTATCAAGTTGTTGTAATAAAACATTTATTACCCTACAAGTATGGCTGGATTTTCCATACTATTTTTTTCAGTGTACGTGGCTGTTCGAATAAAAGCATGTTAAAAAAAATTTAATGTTCCAATTACTTTGGGGATTAATGCTTTTTTCTCTCCTTGTAATAAATAAATGTGGGACATGTAATTGAACTTTAAAAATTGAAAAGTGCATTTTAGAGCACTTCGTGTGCAAATTAATGAGAAAATTTAAAATAGCATTTAATTATTTTATGCTGATGATCTGTGTTTATGTGTTTCAATCCTTAATAACAAATTTAATTCTGCTTGGCAGCATTTGAAATCAGTAACGTAATCATTTAAAATGCACACCCGCCATTTATTAGTCCAAAATTATTCATCAAAATGGGGTTGATTCAATTAAAATATTAATTACAATCGCACAAAGCGAACTATATTTCTGATGATTGAAAAATAATTCGGATTTTTTGTAACTTTTAAGAGATTCTTTAACATTCCATTATTCGCTGGAAAAAGTTATTGAAAAATCATTTACATAGGATGCTATTATCCGTGCCCTTACATATATTAAATTAATGATATTCATTGAATATTCCATCGAATTTTTTTTTACGAAAATACAATTTTTTTCTGTTTAAAAAAAGTTATTAAAGAAATGTTTAGAAAAGAACTTTAAATTTCGAGGTGCATTGAAATGAGCTTTACTTATTTTAAACGACAGTATTTTACTTCAACTCGTAGATAAGGCTGCGTTTTTAATTTTAAAGCGAAAATGACATTTGCATTTTTTATTTTAAAGCGAATTTCGAAACGCAGAAGAGTACTCTAAGAGGAAATCTTAATAAATATTTAGTTCGGCGTTGAACTATTGATTTACACTTTACACATTTCGAATGGTTTATTGACCTTCTGTTTCACTTATGTAATATTTGTAAGCAAGTTTGTAATAGACAAGACTGAATAATGAAGTTATAAATTTTCATTCATGTATATCTGCTATACAAATTTTAAGTATGTAATAGAAATTGATGTCATATTAACATGGAAAAAAAAGTATGAAGTGAACTACTAAATTTCTGTTTTAATTAAATACGTTGTTTGGCTACTATTGATGTCAGTAGAAATTATAATTATCGTAGCCAAACAAATTTATGTGAATCAGTTTTATAAAAAAAAAAACTGACTCAGCCACACAAATATATCTAATCTTCAACACACTGAAGTTTTCGTTAATTAGATAAGTGTGTCATTCTGCAAAGAAAATAAGTTCTTATTAAATTAGTTAAAAATTGATTGATAAACTCATTTATCTACCAAAGCGAATATCTTTTTACTGCGAAGTATTATTTAATTACAACAAAATTTAACTAATTTGTTTTGCTAATAATTAGTTATTATTTTAATAACGTTTAATTAATTGCAGTAATATAATTAAAGTAAAATCAAATGCTTTTCTTCCTGGCTTATCAGTATATTTTAGATTAAATTTTACTTTTATTCATTAATATATAAATGTGCATAATTAAATGGATTTAAATATATGCTTAGAGCCAGTAAATTAAATATTAATATATACTAATTTAAATTTTGTATTAATTCGAATTAAAAAAACATTTTTTTATCAGATTTTGAGATAACGAAATCTAAATTTTGCTGACATCTTTGAGAACCTGTTAAAATTGAAAAATTCATAGATTGTTAAATGTTTTTCGATGATTTTGAGAGTATTCTTCCTACTAGGGAGGTATTTTGTAACATTATATTCTGACGAAATTTTTACATATGTCATCATTTTTATTAAAGATTATATGCTGCTAATATACTTATTCAAGATTAACTTTTTACTGCAAAACTGACATTATTTTGTATAAATTTTATTCATGAAATTCATGGAAGTAATTTGATAATATTAATGGGCACTTTATTAAAATTTATCATATCATACTTATATATTATATTTATATACTATATTTCCATGTAAAATTTAATAGACTAAAAATATCGTAACATTTTTTCTTTCACAATGAAATAATTTACAAACTTTTTAAAAAATTAATTATGTGCTAATCGTTTTCAACATTTCCTTTCACAATTTTTTTGCAACGTTTCATTTGCAATCATATTATAACATTTCAGTTATTCACTTATATGTACATTGTGCACTAAAATTAATATAATTTATAAGAAAAGTTATAATCAATCAATTGATAAAATATTTTTAACATCTCAACTAAATATTATATATTTAATAGTTTGCTTAAAGTGCTGATTTTAACAACGCTTTCATGAAATTAATAATATTAATAAAAGTGGCAAAATTTTGTACATCAATTAAATCTCCATAAAATGCAAGCATGGCATCCAAGTATTAAAACATTTTATTAGAAAATAGTACTTTTTAGTTAAACATTATTGCGACCATATAAAGTTATTAATTCCCAAAGCACATCATGTTATTAAACCGCAACATATAAACTTTCCAAAAATTAACTAGCAAAAATAACGAAACACAATTGAACAATTTTTATACCCAAATTTACATTGAAAATTATTTAATATCCCCATTTTAGTGTTTATAGTAAGCGATAAAACTTCATTATACATAATTATACACAATATCCACAGTTTAACTCGCATCAAAACTTGAAATATTTCTTTCCTATTTCGCATAATTTAAATGGAAAATATTCTCGCCCTCGTGAAAATAATACCCGACATGTATAATTGCCTAAAATAAAAGAAGAACCTAGTTTCACGGTTAAGAAAACAATTTCACCGGCAAGCATCGGCGAATTCTTGCCGAACAATTGTTCTCCGGTCGATAACAACAATTTAAGCCAAAGCCGGGGGCAAAAGCAAATCAGCCTCTATTAATTACAAACTTTCCAGTTAATGATAAACGACAGTGCCGAAAAATGATTATCCGTCCGGCGTAAACTCCGCAAGAATTCCGGCGCGTCCCTCCCTGGAAAGTTTCCTGGCGACCGCGAGCAACCTAAATTTCTAAACCAATTGGCCGCCGGGGAGGAAGGGAGCAAGAAAAATGATGGGAATGAATAGCCGCGAGCGAGGAAGAACGAGCGGATGACACGGGGATGCTCGCGAAAGTGTGTGACACACAACAACATTGAATCAAGTGTGACTCACGGCTTCTCATGGTGACGCTTCTTCAATGGACTGGAATGCCGATGCCTCGCCGATTCCCCCGCTATAATCCAACTTTATAATCCTTTATTTGACGCGAGGTAGCCAAATTAAACCAGCACGAACACGTGACACTTCATCACCTGGATATTACGATTATTATTATATATCGTAGGGAGTCGCGTGACGCGAGTTTCAGCGCGCTTCGATCGGCCCGTTACGCTCGAGCGTAAATTTCGACGCGGTATTCGAGCGAAGAGTGCGCGCGATCTCGTGCCGGGGGAAGAAGCAGGAAAATTCGATCCGATCCGAAGAGCCGGGCGTCACGACGCGAGGTGCTCGAGTGACGCGCTTCTCTGCACTTGTTGATTCCGTGGCATAGTCTCTCGCCGAGGAAGACGGAGCCGAGCGCGAGAACCACACCTTACGAAAGACCGTATGGTTGTACAGGACACGGACTCGGAGTTGAGTTGAAAGGCCTTCGCTCGAGAAACCAATCCAGGACCGTACAATGCTCTGGCGAACGCTGGTACCCCACCTGTTCGCGCGACCTGTGTGCATGCACGCCAGCCAATAGAGTTCGCATTTGACTCGCCGGCTTAATTGGTGCCAGATCATCGCTTGTGATTTGACCGAGGAAATTCTCAGTCCTCCGTACCACAGGCGCCCTACTCCGATCATTCCTTCGCCTCTTTGCCGATTTTCTGTCTTTTTTCTTTTACACTTTATTATTATTAAATTCGTTTGAATGTAACAATACTTTTAACAAACTTGTCAGACAAATTGTATTATATTATTGATTAACATTTTTCAAAGTTGATTGAATATAGCAACTTAATAAATTGATTAATAAAATATAAAGATGTTGAAATGTAATACAGTAACGTACCATATTGTTAAAATATGTACATTACATCATACATGATTCATCTGTAAATGGATATGCTTCTTTGATTCATAAAAACACAAGTGATAGTGATCATTTAAATCAAGGGTAACTTGCGAGATAACAGAAAGCACGAGATTATATTTGTAATTAGATTACTGTAGTCAAATTTCTTACTGTCAACATTCGACTGAACATCTTGATAAAGATCTATAGTGTATTCATATTGTTTATTATATATATTTTTTGAATACTTTAAATAAGATATGTATGTCATATATTATATATATGCACGTTTTTTGTACAGGTACATTAACCATAAAGAATGTTACTCATTGTAACCATAAAGAATGTTTACTCACTCTGTTAGAAAAAAATATCATTAATGTATCAAAGAAAAAAGATTGTCCTGTAATATCAGTTCTTTATATGAAATACAAAAACAAAAGCCATTTACTTCAATGGTATTGAATTTATTTCCGGACGTTTACTTTTAGGTATTGTCACGCGAATAGACAATTTTACAGGTAGGACAATGTCGGGCAAATCGTTGAACCTTTTTTACCGATCAATAAAAAGCATTTTATGGCGGGGATTAAGAAATGTTTGCAAAATCGGATGTCGTCGGTTTTTGCGGTTTATGTAAGGGCTTTTTGTCGCGGAGTTAAGAATATTTGTATTTGTTTATGAGTTTGCTGATTTGCATTGTGTTCCTTCATGGAGACAAAGAAGTTGATGAGACGAGTCGTTGTCTACTGCAAAGAAGTAACAAGAGTTTGATTCAGTCAGGAAAGTTTTATTCCTTGAAATCGCGGATTTGATAGCAAAGCTACATTTTACATTTTTGTTAAAGGCTTTTAAAAAGCTGTTTTGTAATATCATATTTATAATACCCATTTAAAATATACTTTCCGTGCTGTCATTGAAAACCAAGCTCTTGCAACTTACAATTGTACTTAATACTCCTTCATGATAAAATTCTCGTAGAAAATAAAATAAGATCTGGAATAAGCATCACGCGGTCTCGGGAATCAACTGAATTTCTGATTTAAAATTATTGATAAAAGGCAGTAATATCGCGATGGTATTATTTAGTTTAATTTTACTGTCCTTCGTTTGTCTCGCGCAATACTTTTAACATGTATGTGGAAATTCTACCCGATTAATTCATGAAAGTCAAAATCATAAAAAATGAATCTAAACAAGGAAAAAGTTTTTTATAAAATTAAAGACACTTTATGTTTTTCATGCCGTTTTATCTCAAAAAAGATTTATGACCGGCAATATTCAACTTTTAGAACTGCGTGTGCAATGTAAAAACTTTGTAATGTTACATTTTTTAAACTATTTATTAATATTGCTGTGAATTTTATGCAGCGCAAAAGTATTATATTTAAAGAGAAAAATGATACCCGATAAAATTCAATTTTAAAATTATAAGTCCCACGATGCATTGCTAATTTTGTCTCTTATTAGTACTATTAATATATTACAATTAATTATACTAATTATTTATTATTTTATATTTTTAATACTCAAGCAAAAATTACTATAAGGCCCAGTATTCGTTTTTTCTGAAATATTGTGCCAATATAGCCTGCCATACGTTGACAACCAGTACTGGTCCAAAGTTGGGTCGTTTATCAGTTTCAAGCAATTTCCACTTGGTTATATAATTTACTGTTACAATTTAATCCCACTGAAAATTACGTAATGGATTTAGAATTTAATTAATTCAATCCTCTATAATTAAAAATGTATCATAACACTGGAACACGGGCAATTTAAATATTTGTCTGACCTATGACTAATTGATGACACGACATTATTGACTCAACAGAAATTTATCGGCTGTAATTAATGCACATTAGAATAGATTTTTCGCATAAAGAGTTTATGCTTTTATGATAACTTCATTTTCATAGAAATCGCATTTAGCATACTTATTGCACTCGAATATAATAAACAATTATAATCGTCACAACTCTATATTATATTATGTGTATTCATATGAAATGTTTATTATATTTCTATGCAAAATTATTAATGTATAAATCTTCCTTTAATCTATGCACCATAATCAATGCACTTTTCCACATTGTGTTACGTACACTTGACAATCCAAGTTAAATGCTTAATTCCAGGTTTGGCAGAGTAAACACATTGCTAAATCGCTAATTGTCTCCTCAGTTCATCAAAACGTCTAATTGTACATTGGGTTGCTTATTAAAATTTTCGACACTATTTTGCAATGTACTTTTTTGTGCCATTACTAATTATTCAATTAACATTCTCGAAACTTAATGGAAACCTTTAAGAATATCTCGTTGCCTCACAGTGGTGCAAAACAAATTTTCCACTTCCTCTCATTTAAAATTGTAACCTGCAGTTTAAAAAGAGTAAATCCATTAACATCGGTGTAAGAAGTGGCATGCACGTTTGCTCTGTATGTTCGGTTAGTTTTTTTTTTCAGTAATGCTCGGTACATGTCCAGTTAAATCATAAAAAGTGTAAATGTGTAATAAATGCCAGTCGTCGTAAACAAAAACAGCTAATGGTTCAATAAAATGCAAAGCTACAGTGAGGATTGTTCATTTTCCAGCAACTGTATATACAACAGCGAACAGTCGCAGTTTGTTAATTACTGCAAAAGATTAGTTCTTATCATGTTAAAACAAATATCTATAATTTCTCCAATGCAACGCCAACGTTTCGTTGGCCAACTGTAGAAGCATTGTCTTCTCTTACGAAGATTATGCAAATATTAACACTCGGAACGTTAGGCAGAATGCAAATTTGTACATCACATTAGTGATGTCTGAGTTGCACGGAACGAGAATAATACTTGACGTTCTTTTAAGGAACTGCGACTGTGGGTTTATCGTGGGTTTTAGGCAAATGTGATAAAAATGCTGTTGCGAAAATCTCTTATGATAATTACATTAATCTAGAAAATCTAGTTATCAAATTCTGTGTGCCTTGTCAAACAGAGCAACCTTTTCACTTTAATTGTTTATCTTAATTGTTTCTCCTTTTTTTCTTTCTTTCTTTTTTCATCTGAGCGATTAAGAAATAGACATCCCAATATTCTTTGAGATGAATTTTCAGCAAATCGTATTTTTATCGACAAGTTTAAATGCGAAACATATCCTGACTGCAGGGGTTGCCCTAATTAACCCAGTAGTATTGATTACGGTTTACGATCGCGTATACACCCGGCCTTTAGGAATTATTTACATATATATTAGATTATTTTAGAGTCTCATTAACCCGGTTTCTTTCTTCTTTTTTTTGTATCGAAAATTATTTCGTACTATGAAAAATATATTCATTGGAGGAGTATGTTTTATGCATGAATAGCATGGCGTGCATATCCTTAGTCGAAAGTGAGAAATTGAAAATTGTGATGTTACGATTATTGGAGTAAAAGTTGAATTGTGGACACAATTCATAGAAATAGTGCTTGTAAGATATATTATGGTGAATAAGATTAAATAAGAATTAAAATTTTCAATGTTCAATATACTCTGACAGCTTATTGAAATGATCTTTGAATATACGTTAATAGCAAAAAGGATACTAAATTACTACAAAAATATTTATGATATACTTCCAAAACAAATATTAATCTTCCAAGAAGATATCCTTAGTATATTCAGCACATTAATTGAATATACCAAGAATATTCTTTTCTATTATTGATAATTAAACAAATTACACCCCTTACAAAAAACTTTAAAAAGATTTAAGAAATACTTTTATCTTCTATTTATATGTTAAAGCTGAATTCAATTTCGTCCTCTAACTTTTGTCTTGCGTTGAAATAATAGTAAAAAATTCAAAAAGCAAAGTCTTTCAAAATTAAAGAAAGGCTCTCGACGAGTTTGAGAAATACGGCCCTGAATATCATCTTGGAGAAAGGGATTGGCCTCCAAAATGGGGATATACGCGCCGTTCACTGCCTGGTATCGTAGTTCACGTATGAATTTAATCGCTGACTTATTCATTATTAACACGTACCGGAGACCTACGTATGTGGAATTGATGCGCTTTTTATGAGTAAAGGCAAGGCCCCATTGTCTTTGCAACAAATCCAACAGAGCAATACAAGCAGAACGACGATTCTCTTCGGTTAACGTGCCTCATGTTTGTCGCAAGATATTATAAACGTTCTCCATAAAATATGCGTAACTATTCCGTCGAATAAACACATGAGCTTCCTTTCATAATCCACGTTTCGGAGCAACGCCACCGACTTTATAACATCTTGAGTCAACGCTTACTCTTGGTTGAACATTCAGGCAGAGTTACGTGTAATGTGTTTCATCTTTTGCTCGCATAAATAGAGTATCTTCTGCGAATTACATAAGTTATATTTGTGTAACTTTGCTCATAAAACAAGTGAAAATGTAACACGCTTTTAGCGGGTTATTGTGATCGACCATTCCTCGACATTACATCGGATATAAAATGGAACTGGCTTTGTAAATAGATATTTCTTTGTTGAGTACTTGTAAAGGCTGATTCGCGCGTTTTACAACGAACGAGGAGTTAGTAATGACTGATCTTAGCAAACAAACGTTTACCACCTATTTTGAGTTTATGGAAAAATTTGTTGGAACATTAGTAAAGTTCAAATTTAAGTGAAAATATAATTATTACATTTAGTTTAGATCGCTCGTTTAATTAAAGTTCACAAAATTAATATGAATGAGTTTTTTTTCAAATAGAAAAAAAACTTAGTCGCGGAAACAAATTCATTAGTGTATTGAAAAACTGATTAAAATTGCTTTTTATGAAATTTCGAATTGTTTAGTATTAAGCCTTCTATTATATATTCACATGTTTCATATAAAAATTTATTACAAAAAACTGTACCTTAATCAATGTACCGAAAAGTTGAAGGCCTGTATTCCAACTTGCTAGCAAATGTCGAAATTAGGAATGGAGAATAATAGATTGTATGTTCAGGTTTGGAGTTTGCTTGGCAATATATGTTATTCCACGTAACTTCTCAAACAATCTTCTCAAATAGTTTTCATAAAAATCTTGACTGAAACATTGAAACATATTTTAAATAGTAATATTTTTTCTCTGAATAAAAACAAATAATATATTTATGATAAAAAAAAAGTATATACTTTTGTCATATTATTTTATAAAAATATATAAATTAAATGGTAAGAGAATATTTCAATGTTAAACAAATATAGCAAGAATCCAAGCACTTATTTACACTTATTACCAGCTGTTTTCCTAGTTATTACATTCTTACACGAAGAAAAACAATAATTTGTGACAAAATTATTATTTTTTGAGAGATTATTATATTTTGCGAAACTGGTGCACGAATATTTGAATTCCGAATATAAAATAATAACCTATAAACGTACAATTTCTTCAAAGGAAAAAAAAAATTCTTATATATGTATGAAGCTATTAAATTGATAAATATATTAATTTAATTTTTAAATCATAATTTACATACTTACTCATAAAACAAGCAGAATTTCAAAATACTCGGGAAGAAATTCCGGCTGCTTTGTTTACATTACATATATTACGTTGAATAAATTGTTATCCACAAACTTTAACGCCGCGTTTATGTTTTCAATGTAGATGTCACTTTGTCAGAAATCAGTTATAAAACAAATTACAAAAAATGTAAATATGTACAAATTATTTCTTTCCAACCTAGTTTCCTAACTAATTTAGAAAATAAATTTTTAAAGTGTTTTTATAAATTATTTAATTAATAATAATGATGATACAATATCTAAAATGAAAGAGCTGTTTATTTATACTTTTGTACTCTTGACAGTAAACAACTTTCATTCAAGCAACATTCCTCTACATCACAATAAAATCTTTTGTTTATAAGTGTAATCAATAACACATGAATATTCAGCATCTAATTTATGTAATCCTTCTTTCACATATTCATACTGGAATTTCTTGATAATAATCATTTGCTATAAATGAGAAGTATAATAATTATATAATGAATTTTTTTCTTCGAAAACATTGTGCATTTTATTTAAAATCGTAAAATTATTTATTTACTTTTTTTACAATCTCATCATTTTATACTTTACTTCTAATGCTATTCATCTACAAACACCATTTAGTTATCAGGCTTTACGTATTTATTACGTTCTTTGTCTAAAAGTTGGACATTTCAATTTTAGATAAAATCTTCTAATCGAAGTCATGTTTATTTCAAATGGATAATACGATAATTACATTTCTGAATTATTGTTATTATATTCCTTTATCTAAAATTTATAATTAAAATGACCGTTGAATATTTTTCATTATTAAATTCAGTGAAATTAACTATTTTAAACTAATATTTCTAAAAATTCTAGTTATTTGCATTCTCAAATTTCTTAAATAAAAAGATACAGAATAATAAAGTTGATATACTGATACATAAAGAAAACTATGAATGGCATGTTGACATTTGTTACAGGCTATGAATTGATAACTTTGCTCTACTAAGGAAAATTGTATAATAGATTTCTTAGGTCAACGACTTTCATTCATGAGTCAGACTTATTACCTTATACAAACAAATTGACAAAACAAAATTTGCATAAAAATACATAAATTTATAAAATGATATTAAAAAATGCCATAAAATAGAAAGATGTAAATAATATTCTCAATATTATGTTTTATAAAATATTGCATTCGAAGGTACATATTTGTATTAAAAATAAAAGAAATTATCAAAATCAAACAAAAATTTAATTGTATAAAGGACAAATTATTAAAAATATCTATATATTTTTTCCTGTTTAGAAATTTATAAGACCTGGTTACACATGCAAAGTATTTCATAACAAACTCAACAATATTATTCTTTTATTCCTGTTTTAGACAGATTATAAGTCAATATATAAAAATCTGAAATCTCAAAATCAAACTTATATTTACAGATTTTATAACGATTAAAAAAACCTTAAATGAAAAATTGTTAATATCTAATTTTAATAAAAGACACTAAAAATCCATATATTCATAATAATGTTATTTAGAACAGTTACAATTAATGTAAAATGATTTATACTAACATCCACATATGTATTTTGAAATTTAAATGTATTATAAAGTAATACTATAATTAATTAATAAGTATAATTAATTAATATAAATTTGCCATTTGATTTAACATTAATATATCAATTTCTTCTTAAAAAAATGTTGAAGTTCCACAGTTATATCCTTTCCTATAAAAGTCTTACCTGTTCACTGGACAATTGATTTGAAAAATAATGTAATAACAAAAAGAAGTTTAATTTCATAAAAAATTTATTTCAAGAATTTATAAAATAAGAAAAAAGAACACGAAGTTTAATACAATTTATATGATTACATGATAAGAATAGTTATAAAATAAAATTACAATACAACAAATCTTTACAGATAATACAATACACGAAGATAAAGCAATTTATACATTTTAAAAAGATAAAATTGTTCTTGTCTCAATATAAAATATTGAGGTATGCAGTTTATAATATTATAAAGAATTTAGGTGACCACTTATCTATTTTATTGCTTCTAAATTTAAGTTTGTAAAACCTTTATATTTAAATTTAAAAGCTTAAAATAGAAATATGTATTAAAGACATGTCCAGAATTATAATTGTTATTAATTAACGACATGTTAACAAATTATCTTTAAATTCTTTATAATATGAAAAAGTGGTCAGAAACTCCCAACAATTTGTTTAATTCTCGGTATCGATGTTGGTGTCAGGAGTCTAGATGAACATCCAAATGTTAGATTTATATGCGAATTTGCAGTTCTTCAGTTGAAATGTACATCAAAACCTGGAAAAATAATATTATAAGTTTCTGTGTGTATACATCAAGTAAATTATTAGTCATATTTTTAATTTATTTATATCAACAATAAAAAGAATTTATTTTGATAAAATTAAAAAAAACTGTCTAACAAACCATTTAAATTTGAGTTCTATGCAATTTATTTCATGAGTTTTAATAACAAAAATTTTTAAAGAATAAGAAAATTCATTTATTTTACTATAAATTAGAAGCAATTTTATTTCCTTTTTTCCTTGTAATCCGCATTCAGATTTATTTACACTTATTTACACGCATTATAAATTGCAGAAATATATAAAAAATAATGTACAAGAAAAAGGGAAAATCCTAATTAAAACTAAATACACTGTAAAGGAAGATATGTTAGAAATTAAAATAGTTTATAAAAAGTAGGGGTAAAGTTTATTTAGGTTATATTCGTTATATATATATGTATAGACAAATTTAGTTGGAATATTTTTCTCAAATATTAGACGACCTTGAAATTTTGAAAACTTTCGAAAACAAAGTGTATACATTCTGAGATATAATTTATATAAATACATATACATTAGAACAAGAACTAATATGCTTTATTTTGTACTAATTGATAGTTTTAATTGAAGAATACAATTTTTAGAAAAAACTATATTGTTGAAAATATCTAAAATACGTTTCTATTTATAAAATTAAGGCGTGGAAACGACGCCATATTTGAGTCTACTCATGGCGATGAGAACCTTTCAGCATTATAAAATATGAAATTCGAAAGTAAGACTTTAAAAGTTAAATATTTTAAAATTAAAGCTCCTGCTTTTCAACTGAGTCGACTATATTTGTATAATTAAAGTATTATTGTTTGAAATTAAACGATTAAAAACGATACAAAAATGTACACGTGTAAAATTCTTCTAAATGCAGAAATAAAAGAATTAGAAATTAATAAAGTAAAATATGTAATATATGTTTAAGATGGTATATACAAAAATTGACTACTTGTTTTAAGTTTCAATTACGTATTAATTGTTTTAATTACAAACAATTGTATTAATTAATAAATTTATTGTCGTACCTTTGGTAGTTCCAATTTCTCAAACAGCAATCCTCAAATTAGATACGGATTATAGACCGTGGAATAAATGTAATTTGATCTACTTCGTTTTTTTAAACCAAGCTCAAATACAGCAAGATATAAAATGATGTATAACTCCTACTGTAGGCAGTTGAGGTTGTACGCTTACAATCGTGTGGAATATATTGATTAAATTCCCCTCACGCCTTAGAAGAGGGGACAACAAAGAACTAGTTTCCTTCACTAGCATCATCTAACGGAAAAAGACATAGACATAATTGAAAATAATTTATCAGATTAATGAAAAGTAATAACATTTAAACAAAGAAATGTTTATAATGCAATTGTGCTTTAAATCAGTATATTTTAATATTTTTTATTTTATAAAATATAAATAAATTATTAATAAAAATAAAACACCGAATGCGTTCGAATGTTTAGATTAAGGTGATGTTTAAGGTCTGCTGTCACGGAGTTAGTGCCTTTTATAATCAAAATTTAATTATTTAATATTTTATGATATACAGACCAGAGCGCCATTCTGGGGACACGGGAGTGTGATTTGGTTCAAAAAAATATGTACACTGATGAATATTCTCAAAGAATAGTGATTTTTA
>JABFPN010005185.1:0-13620 GCA_022817305.1 Leptoteleia sp. ZL-2020 | reverse complement strand
TAACGTTCTCTCCGGAACACTTTATGTACATGTGTTCTGTGGAGAACGCATTAATTTTTTTCAGAACGTTTTATTGCCGTTCCCGTTCTTTTCGGAACACTTGAAGAACGTCTGTTTTTACAGTGTAAGAGAATCTGGCGAAGTCTCATACTCAACTGAGACTTTGCTTCTCACGCGAACGCGACGAGTTTCGTGTCAAAGCTGTGCGTAGTCACAGAAAAACGTTCGCTAGGTCAATTTATTTGGACGGCGATGCGTGCGAAAAGTCATAAAATTTTCGTTATCTGTTATTACGAGTTCGAAATTAAGTAACCATTACAGGAATTGCGACGTTAACTTTGCGAATGTTAAAAGTCACTTTCATAGTTCTTTTTTATCATTAAAGATAATTTATAATCAGATTATTTTTATGGACATTCAACGTTGTTCAACTAAGTAGTGGCATGTTTCGTAAAGTGTAACTGATAAAAGCAATAACTCCTTTAGTTATTTGTGTTGAAGTTAGCAATAAAATCTTTTATCATAAGTTTGTTTAAATTTTTAATATAACATTTTTTAAACTTTAAGATTAGATAGTTTGTTTAAGTATATTAATTTTTTGGAATTACTTTTTAAATATGACAACTTTTTTGAATGAATTGCAATTTTTATTTAAAATATAATAATTGCTAAACAGTGGTTTTAATGTTTCACATACGGTATAGCTGTTCTACTGAGTTTTTAGAAATGTATAGATCCGAAGCTGCACCAGTGTTGATTTAAACAATTTTGTGTAACCAACCCAAAGATATCAACAAAATATAATTCCGTCACTTGCATACAAACGTACTGGTCAGTCTCAGCTCAAGCAACAATTTCGTAAAATATTTCCGACAACCCAGAAATGTCGTAACCCGATATGAATTCATAATTTGTCGTCTGCATGCAAAGTTTCATTTATAAATAAGTACATTATAAAATGTACTTTTTTGCCTAAAAATATTAAATAAAAGAAACTATTTATTAAATAATTAATTCAAATTTATTAAATAATTATAATCATATCGTTATAATTAAACAGATGATTCTAAATATTTTAAACTATTAAAAAATAAAACAACAAAAATCGATCTTTTGTAAATCTAAAAGGTATATATGGCCCCTTAACTATAGTGATACTATACTGAAAAATGAAACGTTTACAAAACAGAAAATGTAAAGAAACTTTCTTTATTTTATATTTACATCATAAATGTTTACAAGTATTATTTTTAATGTTATCAGAAAATGATGTACATATCTTGATTATATAATGTTTTGAGGCAATCAATAACAATTCTAATAAAATTTGACAATACTATCAACATAAAATATTAAAGTAAATTCCATGCAAGTTGCCTGCGGATTTATATTTAAAACAAATTCGACTCATAGAGGGCTAACTCAAAATGTGCGTTTACGAACACGCGCTACCGCGGCGCTGCATGCCGCGTGCCTGGTGCATGAGAAACCAACGTGACTTTAAGTAGCCCGTTAATTCGTACGCGAATCCTTCGAGTGGGCCATTTAGAAGGCCGAAACGACCGGCTATCCATCTTGCCATCAGCGGCGGACACGCAAAAACGTACCGGCGAAACATCGGCCGTACATTGCGAGCAAAATTAATCCGCATAGCGAGCCGTCCGAGCAAACGAACAAACAAACAATTATGCGCGCTGATAAATGTTTGGCCGACAATTAGAACGGTGGGAGTTGGAGCGGCGCGCAACGCGGACCCCGCCGAAGCGATGCATCACGCGGACAATGTGCGATGCATTAGAATAAATTATTTAACCGGCGCATCCGGCAAAGCGGTACGCGATACGTGTTGAATCAATACGGGGGCCGCCTTACCGCGCGACATAGCGCCGCCTTATGCATAATCATGAGCTCGTGTTCGGCGTTGTACACCCATCCGAAAATCGTTCGCTCTCTTTCCCGCGGCCCTATCACTGTGACCAAAAGGATCGTTAGCACGAAATAATGTCAGTGAAGGATTTCCGCGTGGGAAAAGGTCGAGAGTCCAAGCGAGGTCACGAGTAGACTTGGCACACATTTTTCCATTCCAAATCAATGCTTCGTTAGAAAAAGGGAGAAAGGAAAAAAAAAGATATAAATAAAAATAAACGAGGAAAAAAGGAACGAAAGACGGCGGAGGAGGAAGAGGAGGGAGGGGGAAAAAAGCATTTCGCGGATAAAGGTTCGGTCCGATATCAGACTCGTGCTTCTGCGTGTCGTACCGCGGGATGCATCGCCGGCTTTATTTCCTTTTATTAGTATGCGGAAGTCCGCGCATATATATTTGAATACAATGCGGTATGTTCGAGTTACTAGAGCACCGCAGGACAAGTTTTATTTCTAGCCGAGACTTACAAAGTGGAGACAAAAAAAAGATAGAGAGAGGGGGCGGGGGGGAAGAGTTGTTTCGTGTGTTTCAGAGGTGAAGACGTATAGGGGAGAGGGAGGGCGTTTGAGACGGGATGTTGGTACTCGTGCGAGGAATAGTAAACAGTTCTCGGAGTTATGAAAGGGGTGTTAATGTACGATATAAATTAGAGTGGAATTCAATTTAACCGGCGCATAATTCATTTTTATCGGGTCAAGTCGGATCAAAATGGACCACTTTTAAAGTTGCCATAAAAATGTTAATAATTATTAAATTTCAAGTCGAGTGCCTTTTATTACAACTTTTTGCCATTTTTTTTATTGGCAGTATAGCTATGGAAATTGGATTTAATTGTACTTTATGGGCTTCTTCGTGGATATATGCGTTTTTATATTGTGTAAGATTTTAAAAAAGAACAATGAAAATAGGGACATAAATAGGTATTTTCGGTTTATTATAATTTTGAATGTTATTATACGGGGAGAAGAAAGCCGTAAAACTTATCTGAAATCAGCAGTAATTCAACATAAAGTTTTATTGACATAATAAATGTAAATGACGTGGAAATTAATTGCAAATATTCAATGAATTTTTTTTCTAATCATAAAATACAATTCTCTAGCCGGTATTGTGAGCAGAAAATTCTCTTTTGTTTAAATGATTCTTCTAAATTTGAACAATCCTTTTAAGTATCTTGAGTTTTAGTTAAGAAAAGATTATACGTAATAATTTTATGGAATAAATGAATTGAAATTGTAACTGAATTATTTTTACTAGAAAGGTTTTATTATCTGCACAAGTATTTCATTTATAACGACGTAAAAATAAAAATGTGTTATACACATAAAATATTATATACTTAATGTAAAAAGTCGTACACTAAATATCATGGAAAGAAATATTCTAATGTCCGACTCAGGAAATAATTTTAGCATAATTTCGTAGATTAATATTTTCTGAATGTCTCAGAAATATACCTTAGACATTTCTAGGATTAGGCATAGGAATACTTTTAGGAAAAGTTTATTATTACTTTGTATAAATTTATTTGGTTTTATATAAAAGAACAATAATAATAGAAGCAGATTTATGTTATTATATTTTATGTAGAAGCGGCATATTTTATATTTAAACGTAATAAAGTTTTTGTAAAATTATTAATAAAAGAAAAAACCTATGTACATTCCGAAAGTAATCCTTTTATGTTCGAATAATCATTTAAACGTAAGAGTCTTTTCTATTTAAAATATCGACACGAAGATTTTTTTTGGCTAGGAAAAAAAAGCTCCAGAGTTTACAGTTGCGTGTTTGCAGTTACTGTTTTTTATTAGTTGCACGGTCTTTATTGTATTAGTATAAAAATATGAGTAATGGTAATCGATTTTATTGCTAAATTTATATTTATTGAAAATAAAATAAATAGATAAATGTATCCAGATGTGTGAGTTGAAAACTATTCACTTTACATAAACATTCTTTTTTGTGTGCAAAAATTGTACTATTATTCTAAACTATATTTCGCTATTTGCAACATTATTCGACGGCAATTCCAACCAGAAAGTTTGAACAAAGCGGTATTATGGAAACGAGACGTTTTTCGATTCCAAAAATATCATTAAAGAAATTAATTTTTGCAGAGAAATGGATGAATTTAATACTTGTACAATAATGCGTTCGTTGTTCCGGGGGCTGTAAAAATGCGCTGCCGTTGTAATACCTTTTAATACGTCAACGAAACTTTTTTCACATTAATATAATTATAATGCCGGATAAACGTACCGAGAATGGACACAATGACTTCTTTGCCGACCACATTTCATCCATCGGCATGTCGCTGCGACCCAGTGGCAGTGCCTCTTCCGGTAAGTTTACGTGAAGTTTATGCTAATTTGTTTTTCTCCACATTTAATATGCGGATTAATGTTTCATACCTTTATTCGTGTTTTTCAACTCCAATCTTGCGATTAAAGGGATTTGATACATTTTTAAATGAAATCTCTCAGAGTTACATAAAGGAAAAGCTCGTTTAAAATTTATCAGAATTTTTTGATACCGCTGATTTAGCTTGCAAATTCTTGAGATTTCTTACTTTTTAAGAAGAATACCTCGTTTCGTTATTATTATGTATAAACTGTAGGTTCTTTTATCTGATAATTGACAGCTTGCGTATACCACGAAAAAAACACTGGTATAAATTGCAAACATTGCTCATGAAGTTTATTCTTTGGAATAATTTTTATTAAATTAAATTTTATTATAATTGTAAATTCTATTATTAATGTATTGCAATAATTTTAATAAACATTAAAAAACTATAATTGTACTGATAAGTAAATACAATATTAAATAGTACAAAACAATTAACCGTATTACGTAATTGTAGTAAACTTTTCTAATTATAAAAGAAGTTATATTGATATGGCTTAGCAAATGATATTACTTAGCAATGTACCTTAGTAACAAGGTCAATAATTAATACATTGTCTAATAGATTAATTGCATGTCATATAACATTCTTTTAGTTTTTAATCAATGAAATTCTTTTTATTGAAACATTTTAAACTGTAATCTTACAGTCTTTATCTAAGAACAAAATTTTTCTTTGAGTACGTCGTGAGTTTGAATACTAATCGTTTATATGAAGCGAATTAGACTAAAAGCAACGGGATATTTACGCTTGATTGTACTCTATCATGTTCCTAGCACATTTTACTTAAATGAACCAAAGTTATAGTTGAATAAAGTTCTCGTGAGTTTAATGTAGTCTTATGAGAATACTGAATTAGAATCTATAGCTGTATTTGTTCTAGTTTAATTAAGAACATCAATTAACTACGTAAAAATTTCTAAATTTTTTATAATTTATAATGCAATGATATGCACTTAATAAAAATTATATTCTTATAAGGAAATCATATACTTGTAAATATTTTAACATAGTTTGTCAAGTTTACATCTTTACTTTCCAGTCTAATGACGGAATCATGCTAGTACTGGAGCTAAAACATTGGGCTAGTAGTGTTGAAACATAATAAAACAGTACTACTTAATTAATGGAACAATAGAGTCTTACTGTTAAGACAACCCTGGCATAGTATCGGTTAATTAAAAATAAAATGAAATTATTTTATTTAACATTTGGGCGTTGATATTATACCTGATATGTCTAACATCTGATTATGTTTTGTTTTTGTTAATGAACAAACTTGAAACATTACTTGCTCGTATAATTTTGCTAAAATTTGGCTGACAGTACTGTACCGGAATCGGGACAGTAGATCTCCTCTGGCAATTTCCTATTGGACTCCACCGCGATCCTTGAATCGTGATTCATCGCACGAAAGAAAGAGAATTTATTTGTTTGCAAAAAAGTAAATTTATTTCAATTTCCATGTGCTGAATTATGGTTCCGGGCGCAGGGAAAACAGTTGTTTAATTTTTTTTCCACGCTATCCAATTTCGTTCCATTACCTCGATTCAATTCCGTTGTTTATTACGTATTTTACGATTGGCTATTAACACTGTGTGCTCGGATCGTAAACTTTGACTGTTTGAAAAAATTCTTTTGACCTATTTCTCTTTTTTTTTGTTCCTTAAGTAATAGATTTAATAAATATATATTTTTATTCTATATTTCGAAAACACCCGTTTAATAATTATTTGTCGTGTATTGAATTTACGTCCTGGTTATAGAAAATCAATTTCGTATTTGTTTAAATGAAATTGGGGTAAATTTTTGTCCAGAGCAGAGTTGTACATTTAATCCAAATAGTTGTAGCGTTGATCAGAAACAGAGCGAAACTTTGCAATCTAAATGAATACAATAAATGCGACAGAATCGTAAAAACTGGGTTAATAAACCAACACACGGACATTTTTCATTGAAATTAGCATTCATGTGACATGCATCCATCAGTCATACTCGATCTCAAAAATTGTCAAAACCGACGTAATTCGTTTGCAGTATTGCACCGACCATTATGTCGCATATAACCATTAGACTTACTTTCGATTGAGCATGAATTGTATTGGTCACGTTTGTATTGATTGCACCAATAAATTGTCTATCGATGAATTACACCAGCAATACATATATGATCTGAATGTTTGTCTCTTGAAATCGACTATTTTACATTTTTGTTTTCCAATATAAAATAACATCAGTTTGTTTTTTTTTAAAGTTTATTCTTTTAATGTATTTTATTTGATTATTATTTTAATGTATTTTATTTAATACAGGTTCTATTGAAAAAACGATTTGGAGTATTCATAAAAAGAAAATATTCCATATATCAATAAGAATTAAAGTTTAAATGCCGTGCAGAAGCAATAACTCAAATTAAATGACTTATGTTAATCAATTTTTTCAATGAGGAATCTAAATTAAAACGACAAAGAAAAATTAACACAGGAAAGTCTAAATTTATATGTAATGAATAAACCGATCAAATACAATATCAAAATTATTGATATTTTATCTTAATAATACACACATTAAGATTAATTACGGTTGAAAAATTAATGAAGTAGATTAATTACAATTAATCTAAAAAACAGCAGAAAAACATCACTGTGGATTAGTTGTCATTATAATTACCTGGATTGATAATAATTACTAGGATATCGTTAAGTTTCCTAAAAACATATAGTCGTTGTAATTTCAGTAAAAAAAACAAAAAAACAATTGGATTAACTGAATATTTCTTGATTTAATAAAATAGTTAGGTAATTACAACTAAAATGTTATATTTATTATGAAAAATAACTGTGTATATGCTTAATATTATTAATCAGTAATTAGCCATAATTAGTAATTATTAATATTAAGTTTCCAGTAGAAAATGTTCTACCGATCTAGCAAAGGCATGGTACTCATGCCAGAGCTACCAATACTGGCCCAATACAGAGCCAGTAACGACAGTACTGGCACAAGGCCGAATCAACTTTGGTATGCATATAGCCTGGCATATCTTACGTCTAGTTATATTATGTTTTTGTTGATAACCAAGTTCGAACTTTTACGAGCCAATATCTGTTTACCAGAATTTGATGACAGTACTGTACCAGAATCAGGCCAGTAGATCCACTTTGGCAATTTCTTAAAAGTCATTCATAAAAGTCCTAAACTACAGAGTATACTAAATTCATAAATAAATTATGATTACGAAATAAATTCCGTCTTTATAACACTCGTAATTGCCCATAAAAATAAAATACTGCTCTTCCTTTACGAAACATTGTTTATTCTTGTTAATTGTTTCCTCGGTTTCGCTTCCTAATAAGTCCTGTCGAAAGCCTTTATTTTTCTATCTAAATTTAATCAACTCTAGGTCAGTTTTAGGTTCAGTCCCTCTAAAAGCAGAAAACAATTGAAAGCGGCGTTCAACATATTGCGGGTAAACTGAAGGAGGACGGGTTTTAATAATGCAAGTTTATTTAGTTATGCTCGAGATGCATTTACAAATTAAATTGTATTGCGAAGCGAATTACTTCCTGAGCGCCGACAATAGGTACCGCACGGCTTCGCCGTTCGTGACAGGCGTCTTTCCGGATCGCTTTATGCATTGCACTATAGCGTTACTCTCGTTGACGCACTCGGCAGAAACGGTCGGAAAAGAGTCGGTCGTCGTCAAGGCCGACTGCAATTGATTGTACAAATTCAGCAGAACGCACTCCTTCATCAGCAATTCCGATTCTTGTATCGTGGCATCGTTGAAGGCGCACTGCCAAAGAATGCTATCCAATGTACTCTCGCGCCGGTTCAATTCGCCCTTGTAATTAATTCCCCGATCCACGAACCAACGTGTTATCTGCAACGTTATTATCATTATTACTGTCATTGAATTGTACGACTTTTTCGTTGCCAGTTAACGTAATAACTTGGACCGGGTTCCAAAGTTGTCTAATAATCGTTTAATGCAATTCTCCTCGTTTCGAAATGGTTGCTTTTATTCATAAGCTTCCTTTTATTGCTCTTAAAAAATTACTTTTCAGTTCTCGTGCTTCTTAAATATTTATTCTTTGCACCTATGTGAACTGAGAACGATTATTTGGAAAAGTCTTGGAAAATGTACGCGCAGGAAAAAGTTGGAAGAAATATTACCATTCCTTATAGCAACAGTGACGTAAAATCATTTCGTAAATTATTATTGCTTAAATAGAACCAAATAGATAAATGGTTTATATTTATAGAAAAAGGAAATAAAATGACTTTAGATGCGAACGGAAACTAGTCGTTTTCCACCCTCGTTTATAATCAGCCAGTTTCCGTCTACTAAACAGGAAGTAAACAGGGCAAAACGTACACGTATTATAAAAAATGTTTTACGTCAACATGTATTCGTTCAGATCTGAACGTCTAAAATAATTTATAAAATATTTAGTCTACTTTTTGTAATCCTATGGGCGTTAATGCTTTTAGTATTTTAAGAGAATAATTAATATCCAATTTTGCAACTTAATTGTTATAATACACAAAAGAAAATCGGAATTTGATATAGAGAATGCTTAGATAAATATTTTGTAAAAGAAAGCTGCAAAATTTAATTACGAAAGATTTTAATAAGAATTGATTTAGTAAATATTTTTCTCTACTGTCCGATCTGCCGTGGAAAGTAATAATTTATTTACAGACAATAATTGTAATTAACGAAGTAAAGTTTCATTAAAATATTGTTACGTTGTTAATATTTGTTGCATTAAATGTTTAATACCTCTGGTGTATACTAGAATTATTACGACATAAATTTGTAAATCACAACATTGTTTATAATTAAAGTTTCTCGAGGAAGTATATTTAATGTCACATTTAAATGCTATGTGAAATATATTTTCACTCCAGCGTGATCAATACACCTGAAATGTATGTCGGAAAGACATAACATGAATAATATATGAATGCGAAGTATGGATAATATTGATTATAAATTGTAGGCTCACGTCGAAATCTTAGATGAGTATACAGATATTTACTTTTATATTATTTATGGTTAATATTGTGAAACTTGTTATTATATACAATATTAACGAATTAAGTATTAAAATGAATTGTTCATTAAAAAGGGCTTAAATATATAACGTTTATTATTATATTTATAATAATTTTCATTTAATTTACATTATTTTTTATAAAAGAAATATGTGAATGTATTGTTGATATTACTAGAAAATATCTGAATGTTTATAAACAATGTCTGTTGATTTACAATAAATTATAGACGTAATAAATTTTAAATGAATAAAATTTAAAAATAATTAGTGTGATTAAGATTATCTAATAATTATTATCAAATGAGACAAAAAAAAATGAAAATGACATAATAAGCATGGAATTAAATACAAATAAAATACATTGAATTTTATATAGTAGAACAAATAACAGATAATTAGAGGAAAAAAATTTCATTTAAATAACAAAACATCAATGCAATTTAGTCGAACATGTCGATGTAGAATATATTTCTTTTAACTACTTCTTTAACCACTATTCATCCGACTATTACTTCTTTTCATCTAAAACTGGGTCTTTTAATCTGCACTGATTATTGTAATTATTTTGTTTATTATTCTTGAAATAAAATAATACGTCTGCACTGATTATTATAATTGTTTTGTTTATTATTCTTGAAATAAAATAATATAATAGAATGTTTCAAACAATTGAAATATAAAAAAATTTCTAACATTATCTTTGCTGTTAAATTGTTACCATTATTTCATTACTTTTCTATTTTTTCTTTGTAATATTAGTGTTAAATGTTAATGTTATTTAAATGTTGCAAAATATTAGCATGATTAACCAATTTTTAATTTTGCAATTAGAATATGTTGGTTCATAAAATAATAAACATTATTGTGCCATCATACACCGAGGAAAAAGTCAAATAAAAAATTAGTATACTTTGTGACAAAGCGAAAACAAACAATATTTATTAACAAATAATTGGAATAAGAGCCTTAATTATTTAGTTACGCAAAACACATTTTCAAGCGACAAATATTTAATTTCATTAATAGTACCCTTATTTCTAATAATTACTTAATTGCACTGCATCGAATAATGTGATTAACATTGCATGGATATATTTGTCTCTTTCTAAACATATATGTTTCTAGTTAACGGAAAATGTATTTGCATTTAACATAAATTTTTCTTCTAGTAGACACACTAATATTGTTAACGCAATGCCAATAAAAGGAAGTGTTATACGTTCGAAAGTAATAATTGCAAAATCATGGCGATATCTTTACATTAACATTCCATTAAACTTACGTTAACTCACTTCATTTGAACGTAAAGATATCGCAAAGTTAGTCATGGGAAATTTAGCAGGGCACGCGAAATGCCTGCGTTCCACACGGTGTAACTTAAAGTTACCGCTGTGGTTGACTTGGAACGAACTTATAATTTAAGTTGTCATCATAAGTTCATAATAATAATTACATTTATAACAGATACATATCCTGTGTGGTATGCACTTACTTTATTTATAATTAGTACGTTAAAGAATACCTCATATTGTAGCATCATATCGTTACTTTAATAACTGGGAGTAGAGTCTTGCGTTCTTTAATAGTGAAGAATACTTTAGATGCTTCTAAGAATGTTTTGAATATACCAAGGAAATATTTGAATGCCTAAATTCATAAATATTCATAGTGCAATCTTAAGAAATTAATATTCTTCAACATCTAAAAAATATGTACTATTACAAAATGTTTCAAAAAATATTGTATTGATATTCTACTTTAGTGCCGTCGTGTAATAGTGCTGTTGTGTAACACAACACGTTTTGTGTAGTAGTGAAATTGTGCCATAGTGCCGTCGTATCATAGTGCCATGCTATAACAGTGACGCAGTGACGGTCAAGTCGGTGAGTGAACATTAAATAGTTATGTTGATTTAAAAGATATCCCAACTTTGTCATATGTTACAAATTTTTTCGCTTAATTGATCTGGTGGTACACAAAAGTACCCCAATTTATTTTCCACGAGGTCCAATCAACATTTTATATTAAATATGAAAGTTATTCCGATTAACATTGCCGATCATTTTGTTAATCCGGAAGGTCGTATTGACGTGTCCAAATGTAGGTATCGATTTAGCGCGCCGCGAAAATATCATCCGGCGGTTTTCTTGAATGAGCCAGCAGACGGCGTTACCTTGGCACGACATTGGAACGTAAGACGGTTGCCCTCGATTCGAATTTTGGCAAGACTCCGCAGCGACTCGAGATCTTTCGGCTGCAGGCACTCGAGTTGGTTTTCATTCAGATTCAATCTCCGCAGGTTAGCGAGCTTGCCGTAGACCGCGGGATCGATCGCGCGAATCTCGTTGAAGGACAGATCGAGCTGCTCGAGGGAGAGCAGGCTGACGAACCAGGCCGACTTCACCGCGGTGATGTTGTTGTTCGGTAGGCTCAGCTTTTTCAGGTGAGACAGCCCGGCGAATGCGTCCGAATCAATGTCACGGAGGCCGCAGTTATGAAGATTAATCGATGACAGGCTTTTACTCTGCGCGGAAAACGCGTTCGCGGGCACGTGGCCTATATTCGATGAGGATATCACGATCGCCGCGATCATCGTACCGCCTCTTTCCAGCGCCTCGCTTATGCTCGCGTTCGTGCATTTCACCCAGTCTTCTTTACCTGAGAACAACCATTTGGACATTAGCAAGACGTTAATGCAAGCAAATAAATGAACTCGCGCGGATTTCCCAATTAATTGCGGATGAAATTAATTTAGGTTCGTTTTTGTGTTAAGGCGAAACGATACTTGTTTGTTACTAGATTGGGGTTTGATTAATTAAAAGTTTTTGAAATACAAATTATCGACAGTGTCGAAAATATGACATTAGGACAATTTGATTCAGTTAATAAATATGGATATAATTTTGCATGTTTCTTCTTTATTTTTGGAACTGATGAGGAATTGTTGAAATATTAACATTCTATTTTCAAATAGTATTTGAAAACAACAAATGACTATGTGTTAATTAACATTTTCTTATTATCATAGAATTGACTCACTAACTGCGAAATATAGTAGTGATGAGTAGACTAAACTAGCACGAACAATTAATAAATGGTATTCGTAAAATTGACAAATCTTTTAAGATTTTGTTTAATGTAAATGATTAATTTTGTAAATAATTAATTATTACAAGCAATCTATTATCAGTCCATTGTACCTTAATCATTACTTTGAATCTCATTAATGTTGTATTATTGTCTTTTATGTGGGTCAACAATTTTATATCTATATAATAAAATTCTAATAGCAGCAATTGTTTTTCTTGTCTATTTTATTAATTCGTACACAAATTATACCTTTATTTGATCTTATTTTTTACATACTAATAACACAATTCATACTGATCTAAAAAAAGCCAAATATAATTTATATTTGATTAAAGTTATAATTATTATTAAATTATGTTGGATAAAGTTTGTACGGCCATTCATGAGGGTATAAAACGCTCGATTTCACACGAACTGTTGCAGTTTCAGTTATTCGTTTAATCGTAACGAGTCGAAATTGTCCAACGGAAACTACGTTCTTCAAGATTTTTAAACTACTATTTTATATTCAAACAGTAATAAGCTGACATCCACACTTCAAGCAAGTAAAGGAGCTTAGCCGATTATTTAAAACAATAATGGGGTAATTACGAATTTGAAACTTAACTTATTAATATAAAATCAGTTACATTTTCTAACCGATGAAATTATTATGAGAGCTTAAAGCACTGCGCGTTTTATGTTTGTGTGTATAATGGAAATAAATTTTTATTTACTTGACGAAGCAAATTTTGTAGATAAATCTGATTGTCCAATATTGTTATATCGTTGTAGTTTGAAATATTAACAATCCTTTTGTCTGAAATAGTCGTAAGCCGTCAACAGAAAATGTTAGAGAATATTTATACGTTGAAATAAAAAGTCATCCTTTAATAACTTTAACTGAACTGCCAGTTCAATCAAATATAACTTTATCAATTAACCCATGTAGAAAAAGATGTCGTTTGCCGTCGATCGGCTATCGATCGGCATGAAACACCAAATGAGCATGGGCCGTCATCGGCTATCTATCGGGCCGTTGATGTGCCGATCAACAGCTAAAGACGATCGGCCGATGATCGGCACGTCAATGGCCCGATGGATAGCCGATGACGGCCCATGCACATTTGGTGTTTCATGCCGATCGTCGGCACCAA
>JABFPN010005184.1:0-13621 GCA_022817305.1 Leptoteleia sp. ZL-2020 | reverse complement strand
ATCCCCCCCCCCCCCCCCCCCGGATCTCTCTTCTCGCCCTCGCGTCCGCGCGGCCATCGTCCCAGACCCGGCTTTTGGCCCGCGGCCGATTTCTAATCCCGAGGTCGCACTTCCCCGATGATCGATAACGCGATAACGAGGATCGTCCGCGCAACACCGAGCGAATCGTTAAATAATTTCACGGCCGCGAGACTGTTCCTTTCCCACGTGGAGAAATCGGCTCTATTTCATTCGCCGGTATTGACAATCGGCAAAGTGCCGGCATAGCACCGGCACAATTGCCAAGTTTTGACACTTATTTGTGATAATAGTACAATGGAACTGAAGAATGAAACGTTTTTAATAATTGAGCGCATAAAAAATAATGTTTGTAAACATCCGTAAGGTCAAATTGACGAAACAAAAACAATAATATTGTTTCTTTACATCCAAAGGACAGAGGAATGGATGTAAATACCAAACAAAATGAAGGTTTGTTTACCATTTTCTACCGCAGCCAACTTCGCACTATCTACTACAACGCGATTACTGGCGTTTTAGTAGTTATGGATGGGTGCGAAGTTGGCTTCGAGAGGTAAAGGCAAGGGTGGCCAACTTCACACTCAAGAAGTGTAAGACTTTGTCCATTCTGTTTAGAGAAAGGAAATAAGCTGATCTTAGACCCGTGTGGAAACAACTCGTTTTCCGCCCTAGGAGAGTTTCCGTCCTAGTTTATAATTAACCGGTTTATGTCTTCTAAACGGGAGGGAGACGAAGCAGTTTTCCATGCACAAATATAAAATTTAAAACTAGTTGTCTTGCTCTTAAAAAAAACCCAGTAATTTTTGCTAAAACACGGATATACACCTGAAACTCAGTTTAAAATAATAATTTTATCTGTTCTCGAGGAGTAGAGGAATGGTCCGTCGCAAACGTGACAGTCGGTGCGCGCGAGCGCGCGACCCCCCGCCCCTGCCCTCCCCCCGACCCGTTATAAAATCGCCTTGATTTATTGCCCCGTCCGTCGCTCTGGGAAAGCGATTTCCGTTGCGGTTATGCAATTGTAAAGTCGCCAGATTTCACGCGGAAGAGCAGCGAAGAATTTTAAATTGTGTCAGTGTTACGGCGAATGGTCCCCGGGCATTTCAGTTGAAATAAGATTCGTAATTTTACTCGACGCGCCTTGCAATAAGTCACTATGTTTATTCCAATCGTTACTCTAGGGGATTTTTCGGATCCATTACCGTCGGAGGCAGAGCCCGTCATATCGTGCGATTTATTAATTAAAGGGAATCAAGTTTTAAGTTCCTTCAATTTATAACGACTATTAAATGTAGAAAAGTTACGAAAAGTCGTTTGGTAATCGTCCTAGCGAATTTTGGAATCAACTGAGTTTCAAGCGTGTCAATGACATTCAAATTGGAGTCATTGCCATGTAATTAAAGTGTCACCAATTTCCCAATCGTTCGTATTAATCTTCACCTAGTTATTTCTGACGGTTATATAGGGAATTTTGTAAGATTAAATTGAGAAAATTCTATTGGGGTAGGAAACACGAATAATGATTACATTTCGAGTCATTATCAAACTTTATAAACAAAAAACATAAAGTTTGTAAATATTTTTAAGGTCAAATCAATGGAAGAATAACAATAATATTATTTATTTACATCCAAAGGGCACGAAAATAGATGGTAAATACAGAAGAGGAGCGGGGTTGTTTATGTCTTGTATTTCGAGGACGTTTCCGTGTTTCAGTGGCACACGAAATTTAACTGAAGCCGGCTCGTTTGTGGCAAATAAAAAAAAAGTGGGAAATAAAAAACGAGCCCCCCCCCCAGAAGCCTCGAGGGCCCCTTAAGCCCCCGATGCATCTATCACCGGTTTCGAGGCGCGACTCATCTCGCGGTAAAGTAAACCAACCTCCAATTACCCCGCGCGCGCGCGCGCCTCGCGATCGTGGGAGATAATTTTGTGGGCTCGTACGGAAAGTGGAATACGGGAATCCTCGGGAGATTATAAACGTGCGAAGGCGCCTCGTATACGTAAGATACCGTCGCAGACTGGACCATATCAGATCGTATGATGCACGACGTGTTTTCCTAAGGGGGGCGGGGGGGGGAGTGGGCCCCAGAACGCGGAGTCCCACTTGGCTTGTGACCCACTTACCGCGACCGAGAACGCGCGCCGGCAATTTGTCCGGGAATCTTTTTCTTATCGAAAAATTCCTCGCTTCGCGTCAAAATAACCTTGGCAGAAGATCGGGCAGAAATTGTCCGGGGATTTTGACGTCGCAATCCCGCCGGAATTACGTCAACGGAACGGCGTCATAGTTAATTAAATAACTTCTCCACTTTTTGTATTATACAATTTGATTTGACAGTGTTGTGGGTGAAACATTGTCGTTGATAGTCTAGGGAGTTTAGTGAGATATCGGAGGGGCTGGTGAAAAGTAACTAGAATTTGTTTTTCAAAATATTAAATGTAAACAAGCTTTGTGATTGTGATTTGTTTTCAAAATACGAAATGTAAACAAGCTTTGTTTTTGTCATTTGTTTTCAAAAAACAATGAAAATGGAACGGATAAAAAATCGCGAATAATTTTCCATTGTCGCGTGAGAAAAAGTGAACTATCTCACAGTCGCATAGAAGTGTTTGGCCGCAAGGAGGGACTCTGGAACAAAGGCTGCGTTCAGATGGAAAACAGAGACGGTTGCGCCACGGCACGTGACCTTGATACCCGATAGGATTTAGGATTAGAGTCGCGGTCGCGCGTTGCGACACGAAAATTCACGAACATCACGGGCGCCAAGCGTCGGCGGGCGTGGAAAAAGAAACAATGAGGCGGAAAACCGCGCGCATGCGCGCGGCTCAATTTCACAATCCACTTTTCAATCGACATTTTATTGTATTGCAAATTGCGCAAAAAGGTTACGACCGTTGCGCAGCGGTCTTCGGGGCTCCTTGTTAGCCGCATTTTATTTCCCCCGCCTCGGCCGTTACAATCAATTTTATGCAATGCAGAAATTGCAACCGAGGATCCATCGAATCGGCATCATTAATTATCTAAACCCTGACAATCGTCTTATCTAATGAGAAAATAAACATTTTTTCAAATAATTATTACCCTTCCCTTAAATGGCTCTTGATTTTACTCCCAATTAAGGCGATTTTAATCTTCTTAGCTGATACATGAACGTAGCCATGATAGTGAGCGAATAACTGGTTGCGTTCAGCTATCACCCAGGTAGGCATGATGAAGTAAACGAATCGAAGAGGAGTATTGTAGGAACTTTGATATGTTTTATTGATAAAAAGTTCCCAGACATTTAGCGTGACCCTTAAATTTAGGTCGATAGGTGGCAGAACGAAATCTTTCCAAAATTGAGCCCATCGGAAAATGTTTGTAAATACTGGCAAGGTCAAATTAGTGAAATAAAAACAATAATATTGTTTGTTTACGTCCAAAGGACGTAACAAGGGATGTAAATACAAAACAATAACAAAGTTTGTTTACACTTCGTATTTTGAATACGTTTCATCTTTCAGTACCACCTTAAAATCCCAGGTTTATCAGTTTTTCTTCATTTTTTTTTTTTTTTAATAATTTTCCCCAATTTTTAACCAGGGATTCTTGATTAACACCGCGGAACGATTGGCCATAAGATTGATCGGGCGAATTCGGCGATGAGCAAAGCGTTGCCGGGAATTATCCCCAGATAATTCCGGCAGATAATTCTGGCAGATGCAGATAAGGCGGTGCATTGAAAGGCGCGCGTGTGGCGGGCAAAAATTGTGCGCGCACGAAGAACGAGGATGATTTTACCCGTCTCGTGGGCCGTGTCCTCACTTTGCGAGCGGGGACCCAGAGACCTGAATAGCCATAACCGGGGGGTCCCGACGGGGCAGGCTAACGGTCCGCGGATGAAGGTTAGCGTTTTATTTCTGCGTTCTGCGCGCAGATACCGAACTCGGGACAAGACGTTTATATTCTCAAACGAAGTCAAACGGACAATAATTTATTTCCCATGAATAAACCACCCCCCTCCCCTCCCCCACCCCTCCTCACGATTTCGTCGAAATCATTGAATAATAACGAGTTTGTCTCTGCATTGAGAAAAATGTATTGAATATAATACATGAATCTTCCAAGGAATTGCCAACTTTTCTCAACGCGGCCTGAATGTATTTGAATTTTTATCGTATTCCCCAAAACGTCGAATTTAAATGTTTCTTCCAATTTTATTAACTGAGAAATGTAGCAAGTATACATAATATTTCATTATTATTAAGGTTATGTGTATGAAATTATTATTATTATTATTTCTGCTATTATTATTGTTATTGTTATTATTATTGTTGTTATTATTGTTGTTATTGCTGTTGTTATTGCTATTATTATTATTGTTTTTATTATTATTGTTGTTGTTATTACTATTATTATTATTATTGTTATTGCTGCTATTATTATTATCAACTATTCAAAACAATAAGAAAAATCAATTAAATTAACAATTACATAATAAATAACTAGAAAAAAGGTGTATCAATTTCCATCAAAAGAAAAAAAAAAGTCTTAAATTCCCGAAGATACGTCTTTGTTAACACGAAGAAATTGAATATGCAAGACGAACGGCGGAATCCGTATCATTCGAAAAAATGCGCTGACCGATGGAATTTCGCGCTCTACCGGGAACCCGAGACACGTTGCTTTTCGTTAACCGAAAGACGTTAGTCATCAATGACTACCTCCGTTCCATGTCAAATCCATGACTAACCGCTCGGGAATTTTTCTTTCACGGTCCTTGCCGTATCCCACGTAAAGATTAATAAACAATGGCCGCGGCTTATCGCGCCGATACTGCCGCAACCTTTCATGATATATATATATATATATATATATCATATAATAAGTAAAGAATAATTCCATTTATGATAAATGGATTTTATTTAATGTAAACAGACATCAAAGTACAATTTTTTGAGTGTACAATGTTTCATTCCGTTTTTTAAATGTAAAAAATAATGTCCCTTTCCATTATTTCGCGACAAAATTGTAAAGCTCCATTCGGCGATATTTCGCGCGAAAGTTTAAATTTAGAATAACGAAAACAATTTGAATTTCCCGCCACCGGAACCATATTTCTTGCCGCGGCTAAAATTAGTTTCGCGTAACGCTCGCTCTCCAAACAGGATATCCGTGGAAGCGCGATCGCACCCTAAAAGCGCTCCGAGAATAATTTTACGCGCGGCATCCGGCCGTTTTGTTTTCGCGCGCGCGCGCGACTAAAAGGCTTTATTTCGATCGACGATGGATTCGCGGATTCGAAAATGGATTAAGGATAAAAATTTATATTCATATATGGATTGGGATAAACATATATGGCTATATACGGATTAAGCAAAAACATATGTGATCATATATGGATTGGGATAAACATATATGGTCATATATGGATTAAGCAAAAACATATGTGATCATATATGAATTGGAATAAACCTATATGGACCATATATGGATTCAGAAAAAACAAATATGTCCATATACGAATTTTTTATTTCCTTATATGAAATTGTTAAAACATATATGGACCATGTTTAGTCGAAAAAAATTATCGTCTCGGCACAGTAAAAATTATGATAAAACACACTAAAGTATTTGAAAAAAAACGGTAAAAATTACAACGCAGGCATAGTAATTTCTTTTAAACTACCATTTTTGTATTTTTTTTTACTAATTTTTCCTATATAGTACAAACGATTCCACTTGAAGGTTCCAGCACGATAATTCTTAATGGACTTCCCTATTTTTTTTTCTTTCTTTTTTCTTTGCTTTTTCTTCTTCAATGAAGAGAAGTACCGTCGCAGCGAAATATTTGTCGATTCCAAGAATTAAAAGCGCTGGTGGCGCGCGACGTTCCTCGCCCGTGCGGCTCGCGGCGATCGGTGTCACATTTCAAATTCGAGTAATACTTTCGCGTTATTTCACACGCCGGCTATCTGCCTACGAGCGCAAAGTGTCCAAGTCCCAATTAACACCTACGAAGACGATTGTCTCGGCCCACGTACGTGACCTCCCTTTTTAATCGCCGGCGACGCCGCCGAGCGTTTTTTTTTTTCTTCTTCTCCTTTTTTTTTTCTACGCGCCGTAAATAAAATGCCAAGACGAGAGACCGCGTTCGGCGCGAAATTGCGAAAAAGTCGTTGCGACACTGGGACTACGAAATTCGAAGGAAACGGCGGCAATTAAAAAACGGAAAATAGAAGGAAATAAATGAAGAAAAAGAAGAAGAAAAAAAAAGGAATTAATGTCAGAATTAATGCCACGAAGGTCATACAAATGGCATTGAATGGGAAAGAAAAACAAAGCTTGTTTATATTTTGTATTTTGGAAATGTTTAAGGAATCACCGATGGATCGTTTGAAATGCATTTTATTGAAAAAGCAATAAGAGACATAAACAAGGAAAGATATAAAAAATAATAAAATATATCAAAATTTTGACTAGTAACAAAGTTTTATTAAAGATTGAGATAAAAATGTTGGATAAGATGAAAATTATTTCAATCTTATCGCGGCAGCGTCGTCCTTAATTTCAATCCATGGCGAGGCGAAAAAAAAAAGAAAAAAGAAGAAGAAGAAGAGGAAAAAGAAAAAAAAAAAAAGAGTCCGCCCACGCGGGCCGTACCTTCTCGGCCTCGGGCGCCGCCGCGAGCCGCGGCTCCGCGCATCGATGACACCAACGGCGACGCGAGTCGCAATTGGCGCCAAACGCCGTAACGTTACATAAAGTGCGGCGCGCGCGCGGGCAAGCGCGATTCGCGCTGCCCGCCAGTCCGTGCGGCTTCGGCCGAACTCGGCCGGGGGCCCCGGGCCGCGCTCTCGCGGAACTCGCCGCGATTCGGCGGACACCCCGCTCGGTCCGAATTCCGATGTCTCTCTATCTCTCTCTCTCTCTCTCCGGGGATGTGGGTCAGCAATGGAAAGTGGCTCCGTACCTTTTTCCAACGTTCCGCTTGCAATAATTTTTTTTCTTCTTATTTTTTTCTTTCTTCTTCTTTTTTTTCGTTCTTTCTTTTTCGTCCCGTTCAGGGCTTTTTTTTCGTCCGCTAGAATTTTACCGCCACTTTATTGCCGGGGCAAAATGAGGATTGAAACAAAGGGATACCCGGATCGGATCATCGTGGAAAGTGGGTTTCCGGCGAATTTGGAATTATGAAATGACCGATTCCACGTTGGTGAATGCCAAGTTTTTGTATACGGTTGGGAAGGATTATGTAAAATTTAGGCTAAGATTTCGTGGTTAGTCGAGATGGAAAGAGTACTGGTTTTGAGTTTAGATGATAAGAATGTGGTAGACTGAGAAGAAAGATATATCACAAATTACTATTTTTTGGTATCAATTTGAGGATAAGTTGGAAAAGTCATTTATTTTTACTGTTAATAATAGTAAATTGTTGAAAGTCATGTAGTAAGTATTGGTAGAAAAGTATTAGAAATTGCTTTGACAATGATTATTTTTACTAATTTTAATAGTAACATTTTTCACTCTTCAGAGAATCCATTTTCCTCAAATTTCGCAATGTTGCCAACCCCACTTTTCACCCGCGCCCAATCGTAAAAGCGAGCCAAATGTCGATTTTCATCCCTCCGGGCGTAAAACGCCACTTTACGCCCGCGACAAATTTGGAGAAATGACGCCTTTTGCTCCCTCGGGACGGAAAATGGAGCACGCGGAAGAAAAGATTCCCGAAAATGTGCGAGATTCAAGGTTAATTTTCAACCTAAATTTATTAACTCCCTCGTGAAGTAATGCACATTTTTTTTTGCACAATAAAAATCTGAAATTAAACAATTAGTAGAAAAAAAAAGGGGGGGGTTTAATTTCCAATGAATTTATCTATTAATAACATGAAATTGTATTAAACAAAACTTAAAAAGAAAAATAAAAATATTTAATTACACGTAATAAATTGAGCAAGAGGAAGGAAGGAAAGTAAGGAACGGAACGAGGAGCAAAAGTGCTTTTGACAAGACGGCGCACTCGAAAACCACAAAGCCGAATTGGAAATGAAAAAAGAAATAATTTACGGAAGGGGTCAGTGCAAACAAACGCGTCGATAATCTCTCGCGATCGTTCCTTTCTTTTCAACCGTACAAGTTTTCTCCTCGGCTTTTACCCGCCACTTATCATTTTCGTTTTGTTTGTTTCAGGTAAGCCGAAAGTTCCTTCCCCCCCCCCCCGCCCCGTGACACCTCCGTTGAAAAGGAGGCAAAAGTGTTTTTTCGGTAAGTCCTCGGCTTTGGGACATTCCCATTGTTTCTTCTTTTTTTTTTTCTCTCTCTTTCTTTCTTTTTCTTTCGCCAGGTTCGTGCCTTTGTTCGGCGGGCTATTCGATACCACGTAATGTTGAATAGACACTTGTCAAAGAAGCCACGAACGGCCGTTGGGAAAGGCTTGCATAATGTGCTCGAGTATGTTTATCACTTTTCGTACCAATTTTCCGGCGCGATTGTGAAAAAAGGAAAGAAAGAAAAAAGTAAAAGTATGGATAAATATTGGAATACTGTTCGTCGAGTGATACAAGCTGCTCTTTCAATAGTTTCAATTATTTGACGTAAATTTTACGTCAAATAAAGAAGTGTTTGATGGTTTAATACCGATGAACATATTTGCTCTCTTGAATGTTGAAACTGAAATTCTTTCTTTTTTTTATTCTAAAGAAACATACGATTGTTTACTTTTTCAAAACATTTTTATAGTTAAAGATTGAAAGAGAGCTACTTGATGTTTATAAAAATATATGAAATCAATTTAAAGATGTTAGAATTAATATTTCAATAGATAAAAAATTTAAAAAAAGTAACAAAAATAATGAGTAAGATAGTTTTACTCGTGTAGAAAATCCAATGGTCGAAAATTCTGCTTTGTCCCAACTCTGGGCCGACCGTTGGCTAACCATTGGGCCATGGTTGGCCCAAAGGATACATTTCCGTCGACTTGTATAATATGCAAAAAGCAAAAAAAAAAATAATCCATGATTATACCGATTAGGCAGCTGACCGTTGGCAGCCGACGGTGAGCCAACGGTCGCCAATCTTGGGCCATTTGTCAATTTCTACCACACAGGTAGTAGGAAATGTTGTACTGGCCCGGTAAAGGCATGGTACTAACTGTTAGAGTTACCAGTACTGGCCCAATACAGTGCCAGTACTCGAGTGATAAAGCTAGATCAGTACCGTTTAAACATAAACTGTACCCTTTAGCCATTGATAACTTCAACAATCGAGTCTATCGACTCAAAATAGAAATTGTTAAATTCCCTTTTTTAACGAATAACTTTTTACTTGAAATATTAATTTAAAACAGAAACAAGTCAGAAAGAAAATTAGTCATCATTGTTAATAATGAGAAACTTAAATGTATCCCGTTTGATTGATTTTGAAATGCAATTGAATGTTGGATTTTCCATTTGGAATAAAGTTGTCGATGGGAAATAGTAGGAGAAAAAGTTGCGCCTCAATTAAGGCCTTTTAAGTATCGCGTGTGGTAACCATGACAGGTAGCACAAACAAATTTTTGGTAATTGATGTTTTACGATTGGATTGCGTTTACAGTGACACAATAGACGCGTGTTGTAACGTCTGATCTAATTTGTGTCGCTTGTACCCATTAAAAAACAAACGTCGGAATGTAAATTTCACTCATTAGGCCCCGGGGATTTTTTTTCTTTTTTCTTTTTTTCCTCTTCCCCATTTCTGTTTGGCAATGCCCACTTAGAGGGGAAAATACGTGTGACATAAGTATGAGTGTAAACGGTTAGTACGCAATATATACGAGAGTTTGGGCTCCATTTATTTTTCCATTGCGTAACATAATTTATTGTTACGGTACAATTTAAATGGGCTGGATTATTTTCATTAGGAAAAATTGCTCCCAAATACGCCATTCGCGGGGAAATTGACCAGCCAAATTAATGGTTAAGCGCGTATAGTGAATAAGAATCGCCTGTTTTATCTCATTTTTATGGCATTATTTCAGTTAAAATATGAAACGTAATACTATATAATACCTAGAATCATAAAAAAAAAGGATAGGTATGATAAAACAAAAATGAGTTAATATATTATCATTTAAGGACCCGCACTTGTTTATATAACAAAAATTACTTCATGACTCCATTTCGACATTCAAATCGCGCGAATAAATGGTAATAGGCAAAGCGCATATGTGGCATAGAAAATTACAAAGCATAATTATACAATATGCGACCGCTTTCTTAAGTGAAACTTACTTTAAATACAATTAATAAGATGAAACGTCAATTTTCAAACGGCAATGTAAACGGACAGAAATAGTGCATATTTTGAATACAAAATTTATGGGGTATATATACATATATATATAATTCCATATATCCCTAATAAAAGTTGCAACCAGGGGGAAAGTATGGTTGTTGGGTCTAAGAAGATAAAAAGAAAAAGCGCCTGGATATGTAGCGTCGCGAACGTCGACCTTTTTGGGTGCGGCGACAGGTGGCGCTGGGCGCGCGCCACCGTCGAATATTACGGCGTCGCCTAATCGCGCGAACGCACCGCCACGGGGATGATGACGTGGTTTTTACACGCCTCGGTGCGCGATTCCGCGCGACTCGCACCGAGGTGAATGGTAATTCGCCCCGTTCGGCGGCGTTACGTTGTGCATTGGCACAGTTCTCGCCCGCGGATCGTGAGGTCGCGCCGGAGCTAAGCGCGACGCTTGCCGTTGCGCGCACGGACCGCGAGGAAACGGGGGCCCCGCCGCGAACGGACGAAATCGCAATTCATTTCGCAACGCGCGCTCTTTTCGCCTAGTTGCTGGTCGCTTTTTTCCTTCTCTCTCTCTCACTCACTCTGTCTCGTTTTGCACTGTAGAAATACGATTATGGTCGCGGGTTCTCATGTCAATTGCAATATTTTTTATATATATAAATATATTATATTATATATATATATATATACGTGTTGGCTTTGTTGACCTTCTTTTTTTTTCTTTTCTCAATTCTATCTCTGTTTACATATAACTTGTAATAAAGTAAACAAAAAATTTCATTTTAATTTCGTGACATTGTTTACGGTTTTTTTTTAACGAAGAAAGAAAATTAATTTCACATTTTCTTTTCCTCTTTTCAAATTTTGTTAGTGTAAATAAACTCGAACTTTCTTTACATCGTACTCAGACTCTTTCGTTCTTTGTTTTTCTCTGTAGATTTAACGAGGGTGAGTAATAGAAGGTGATGTTGTCTTTGCAATTAAATTGTTAGGAACATTATTAAATCTATTGCCCAATTCACAGTGACTTCCTGTTTTGTTGGCCGTTTTTTTTTTTTTTTTTCATTTAAAATCAATTGATATTTATTAACACTCCGCGCTACCCAAGTCTCGTAAAGATTTATTTACGGTTAATTTGCAACAAATTTATTTCGTATTATTGTACGATTTATACTTGGAAAACAATGCCTTGTTTACATTGAATGCTCCGTTTTGCATAATGATGTGTTAATAATTAAAAGGGAAATATGTTTTTCGTATTTAAGCGATTTCAATAAATGATAAAAACAAATGTATTAATTTTATTAATTTTAATTTTAATACATTGAACGTATAATATATAATTAATCTTTTTTTTTATACTTAATTATACCAACAAATATTTATGCGAATTAATTGTTTATTAATTTCATCTATTTAGAATTCTCTCTATTCTCAATTTTGTCAATATTAAATTTTATTTTAATATACTTATACAATAATATTTACTGCTACAAACACGCTTAAATGATATACATTTGTGGATATTAATTAACTTAAAGAAAAAAAAAAAATGTTGAACAGGAGACTGACCCACACAAACACACAGTCAGGCGGGTTAATTAACCTGCCATTTACTTTAGCACGCCTTTCGATGGAAAACTTTTACGATGAAAATGCTCTCCTGATGATGGAAAAAACGTGCAGATAATCTTGCGGTTGAAAATTTTAGTCGCGCAACGAGATTTGAACTCGGTGGTCACGCGTGGAAATCCAATGCTCTAACCATTAAGCTATTACAACGTTTAAATTACAGGCGCAGGTTCTGCGTCAAGTGCTCGAAAATAATTTCAAACAGTGTTACGCTGAGAAAAAAGGAAAAATAAAAAGACAAAATAAATAATTAGTTTAAATAATGAAAATAAATAAGTATTAGTTTAGGGATATCTATTAAGAGTGGAAATTTTTAATATTTAATATAGTAAAAATGATAATTGTACGTTAAAAGAACTACACTTGGATGTTTATTTACATTAAAGACAATCTACTTATCATAAATAAAATTAGTCTTATCTTAAGTTTTTATAAATATTTAATAAAACATTTATTAAAAAAAGTAGATTTTAATATGAAAAAAAAAAGACAGTAAGGGCAATTTTCGTTACATTTTGTATCAGAGGACGTTAAATAATTTATACATTTTACTATTATTTATGGTAAAAGTAATAATATTATTACAATGTATCCTTAAATTGGATACGAGAAGTATCGACTTTATACATTGCTTTTTTTCTCGGTGCAACAAATTACGCGTTATAATATACCCGAGCATTGTTATCGAGCTAAAACAGAAATAGTTCAGAGCGATTAAAATGACAAATGTTGCGTCGAAATTGCCGTTATCATAACTCCGATTACGACCGTCTATTTGTGTTCCGATTAAATCGATAAGCATACGTAGCTACTAATCAGCTTTATAAAAAACACATTATTCAAGACTTTGACATTTGCTTTGTAAATAACAATGTATCCAAAATCATTTTTCACGTTTAACAGCCAAACACCTTTATCTCCCTGCATTTCACGAAAACATCCTAAGAATTTCATGAGATTAAAATCATAGTTTTAATATGAAATCAAGTCAGATCGTTTATTTTTATTCTGACACTTATATTAATAGTTAATAATTTGATGGAAATTTCACGTGGAAAGATATATTTATTTATTTATTTATTTATTTATTTATTACTATTGAGATGATCGAAGTTTTAAGGCTGTTAAACAATCGAAACTGTTTCGATTACGCCAGTTTCACCGGGACAATAAAACGCGAGATTCGATTTCGTGAATTAATGCCTGCGCCGTGAGTGCGCATTTCACTTTGCAACTTTATCACTTTTTCTCCCTGACCTTTCTGGCAATTTGAATACAAAATCGCTCGCTCGCAATTGTCAATGATGCATCAATAAAGGCCTTTCAATCCCGGGGGCCGGGACAATAAAAAAGAAAGCAAACGGCGCGGCAATATTTTCGCACGATTTCAAGACCTGTGGGAAAATCCCTCGACTCTCGTTTTTTCTCTCCTAAAATGAAATTCGACCGATCAAATTCTTTTCTTTTTATTAATTAAAACGGTTCGCTTTTGTTTTTCCTTAATTGAAAAGAAAAGAAGAAATAAATATTTTCATTGATTTCCTTCCTCTTTGTTTACATTCTTTTTTGATTCATCCCCATGTGGAAATTACAATACGGCCCAGCACTGGCCCAGTACTGGCGGCCGTACTGCCTGTACTGGCAGCTGTACAGATTCTGTTGTCTGCCAGTACTGGCACAGTACTGGGATGATAACGTT